>CAXAMN010014302.1:0-97262 GCA_963970005.1 Durusdinium trenchii
CTTTCGGTGCGGTGCAAGACCATTTTGTGCGCCTGGATTCGAAGGGGGAAAACCCAAAAACAAATAAAAATTACCGAGATGAATGGCGACGCGATGGCGACACACTCACCCGAGTGCATAATGTGCCGAGAACACAAGAGTTTGTCCCTAGTGAAGACTCACACTGTCCTGTCCGGCTGTCGGATTTGTCTGATTATCGTAGGACTGAGAAGTACTACAAGAGCGGTAAGGACACAAAAGTTGATTCCTGGCGTTTCAAGGGTAATTCCGTAGGTAAGGACGATCCATGGATAGGAAATACAACATTCCTGATCGTTTCCAACGATCACGGACACAGCCCACAACATGAAACGACAGACAACAGCAATAACAAGCAAAAGGGCGATGTCACGGCGATTGCAACAGGCATGCAAGCGTGGGGGATGAACACCATTGCTCACGAGCACATGTTCATTGCACAAACAGCAAAATATGTTGCAAGTGACACACCTCCGGGAAGAAAACCCGTGTTGCATTTGGTCTTACAAAGGAGATCAGGACGGTCACACAAATATCAGTTCGAACTCCATCAGCAAGACGTCAAGGGTCCTCAAGATATCTTTGATAGATGCATCATGCTACAAGAGCTCGAAAGAAATGTACCATGTTTAGTCCTCATGTGTGCTGAAGAACAGAATTGGTTTACCTTTCTCCAGACTTGTTTGAAGAAGCAGTTCATGAACATCGTGACAATCACAGAGGACGACGATGCCTGCTCTACTTATGGCATCAATAAAGTGAAAGCATGTGTCCGGTCCAGTCTTGATTGTGTCTTCTTTGCGGGTCCTTGCACTGGTGGTTCTGCATGGAATCGCTTGAATAGGACTGTAAGTATAAAGGCCGAAATGCAGATTGAGAAACATCAAGAGTTGTATTGGTCGTTGTGGAATTGCTTTGCCCATGCACTTGACCATGTATTCGCAATAGGAGCATGTGCGCTTACTGAGCTACCTAGAAGTTGCGAGTATTGGAGAGATGATAGAATGACAACTCTGATAGAAGGCACGGAATCACACGTACATGACTTCGACGGATGTATGTATGGCCTCGCAACTCATTATGGTCATAGAAATATACCCATTAAGAAGCCGTGGAGGATTGTGTCGTGGGGGGTGCAGTTTCAAAATTTGACGAAGAAGTGTGATCATAAACATCAGCATGCACCTTGTGCCGGAAGAGAAACGAGAGTAACTCAATTGTATACTCTTAGAATTGCGCAGCATATGATAGAGACTTTGAACAAACGTGCATTGTCATTGTGGAAGAAGCAGCATGTGACCAGCCGTGCTCCTGTGCTTTACGATTGGTCGCGATCGCCGCATCCCTCCATGTCAAACGGTAACCCATGTTCAGAAGTCAATATCAATAAAAGATTTGACAAGATCATTCAGTCGGTTCACGATTCTAAGAAGAAGAAATTCACTTGTGAAAGCAACCATGACACTCATGATTCATGCGCCAGTGTCATTACCTTTCACAATCATCTTGAGCAAGATTTTGAGATCAACCGAGCTAGCCATTTTGGTGCCGGCGTGATCCAGCAATTTGCCAAGAAGAAGTTCGCTGAGTTCCATCCAATCACTGGTGGGCTGTCACCGGCAACCCTACCACAAAGGGGGAACTCATTAGCATTCGTGAGCCATTCCTGGAGATTGACAACATCCCTACATCGTGGAGATTGTGTAGTCAACATGTTCCGTTCTACCGTTTATGGGGCCACAGGGAGGAGCATGGTCTCAGCCAAGAAGCTGAAAGAACACCTCCAGAAATTGGATAGCAGACGAGGGGAGAGTCCTACACTTGTTCCTAGACAGTTCGTCGAAGACATGGACCCAGGACAAGCTCTGCAACTGGCAGAGAAGTGGATGGAGAGAGGGGTACCACCCGTCTACTCTATCAGCGCTTGTTATTGCGCCGTTGAAGCCAAGGGTGGAACCATCCAAGAGCGCCTCGTGAGATCCCTCAGAGTGTTGCTCAGCAAGTATGACCCAGAGACGGACGACGGCAAGGAGGTAACAAGGGCATTCTTTGCTGGAATAAAGAGGGTGATCGGCATCGTCAAGAGTCAAGAGCGACAGGTACGACCAGAACACACACCTCTTGGGCCGCCACCTCCTCCTAATCCGGATCATTTTCCCTATGAGGCGTTTGCATCCAATGATGTTTGGGACAAGTTGGAATTATTTGCAGACAATCTCTTGGCTTTATTCATGCCGGAACCCTTCAACCAAGAAGCACCAGTCAAAGGGATGTTGGCAGACCTGAATGAGAAGGTCGCCAAACGAGGCATGAAAGGTATCAATTCCACTGCGATGTCAAAAGATTCACTTCTAGACATCACGAGGGACGGGTACTTCTATGATTCCATGAATGATCTGCGTCACCGGATACCCATTGAAGGTCGCAACAGCAACTACATGGCAATGACCGGCGAACATTGGGAACGCAGCTGCAGATACATCAGCTTGGCGGGTGCGTCATTGGGATTTGCATTGAGGTTTCACAACAAGAATCATCCCGAAGATCTCACATCTTTGACTGACCTCATTCAGATCATTGCAAAAGGGCAATCGGGAGGAACCTTGGAAAGATGTGCCGCAATCAACAATTTCCAGTGCATCCAAGCGTTGTATCAATGCATTCATAGGCATGTCATTGAGCAATCTGCCATTTCCATCAGACCTGAAACGAATGCGCAGATGCTCGCTGCATTCCAGCATTTGAAAGAATGGTTTCCAGAGGTGAAACAGGATGTGTGGACAGCAGGTTACAATGTTCGTGGTGCTGAACTAGGAGTCCATCGAGATCTTCTTGCAAGGGACACATCGATCAGTATCTTGAACCAGTACATTGCAGAGCTCCATTTATCCGAAGCCAACCTGGATGAAGAACCAGATCTGGAGACCTTGGGCAAGCCAAAGGAGAAGATCTACTTAACCTTCGAGAATCCCTCAATCGGACCACCCAATCTGAAAGATTTCAGTGCGGTGGAACCTCAATGGTTGTGTCAATTTCGGATCCATCATGCCAAGAACAAAGGGCTTAGTCAGGATGAAATCACCAAACAGATGAGGGAGGAAGCAAGAAGGGCAAGAGATCAAAGTGGAGCGCCAAAGAATCGTGATGACTATACCCAGACTTTTGGAAGAAAAGGAAGTTCGGTACCACCGGGCGGTCCTTATACTTCATCTAGTTCAGGTCCTAGGCCACCTTGGGAAAGGAACAATGAACAATGGGATCCTTGGTCATCCGATGTACCTCATGGAGCGTATGATGTTCCACGACCTCCACCGAAAGCTCCGCCAAAGTGCAAACCCATGCCGAAGCCGAAACAGCCTGCACAGCCAAAAGAATGGTTTGTCACGCTTCCTCCTGAAGGTGTGACGACTATCAGGCGCAACGGTATGGACTACCTTGGCAAACCCATCATATTCAATCTCTGGACTTATCGAAGCAGTACCACTGCTTACGCTACAGCTCCGTTTGCTGGTCCTCGTACAGCCGAACCAGGAAGAGATTGGAGACAGTATGTGAGAAGGCTCACGTATTACGTCGGGGTGACTTTGGGTGGAAATTATAGATCGAGTTCATCAATGGGGCTTCAACCTCTCACCGATTCTCATTTGAGGACAAAAGTGAACGAGAGCGATGGTTTTTGGACAAAGCTCTATGTTGAGATGGTTGAAGAGTTCGATCTGACAAGTTGTTTTCAGTATCCCTCAGCAAGGGCCATGGTACTTATCTTGAAGCTGAACGATGTACCAGAGAAGGCCGCATATCACATCAAGTTCCTTTCATCCAAAGTTGGGTGCCACACCGAGGAGAAGGACAAGGTGATGATTGACGGGGATACAGGAGTCATGGATGTTGATTATTTGAGTGGCCAGATTAGAGGAGTCGGTACCGGACACACCATTCTCGTGACAGACCTTGACTATGCGACTAGAGCAAGTTCGTCAAAGAAGATCACGACGATGCAGTACGGTATCCGAACTGAGATGGCATTCGAAAATTGCTGTGTATACCAAGTTCTGGGAGAAAGGCATCAAGACATCCTGGATACTCTCGATAGAGTAGTCGTTTTCTTGAAAGAACATGGACAAGATCAGGGGGACGGTACAACCGTCCACATCTGGCTGTGTCTTCATTGTCTGTTTCCGAACGGCAGCACACTGAGGTTGACCGAGGCGACATTCAAAGAGTTCTCAAGGAAGTTGGCTGAGAAGGTCCATTCGATCGGACAGCTCCTGACTACTCCAGTATTAGTGAACATCCAGCCAGATTCAAAGTTCTTCGGGCCAGCAAGATATGATCACAGTCACATTGTCACCGACATTGTAGACCAAGTGAGACGAAGTGGTGCCTTGGCCACCAAATCGTCACGTGCCTGGAAAGCTATGTACTCAGTTGCAGGTGCTCCCAGTGCGAACTATATCACAGGCGGCGACAAGAACAAGATTTGGGCTGTGATGGAGAAACAACTCACGAGAGAAAGGGTCATCCTATTGTGTTCAATGAATAAAGTTCATGTCAGTGCTTTGAACAACATGGCAGAGGACGAGATCCAGGTCCCAATTTCTCAGGACAACTTCGACAGGTACTTGAACGTTGCTATGTCGGCAAGTGATGGGCAACCGAAGAAGGCCAGCACGAAACATACTGTTGGTGGGAACTTCAGTCAAGGTACCGAATGGAGGGACATCAGATTCGTTCTGAAAGATCCGGAGCCTGAGGAGGACAGGATGGAATATTGGATGACGGGAAATCGGAGAGTTGAGAATTGCAAAGCCACTGCAGATGCCGCACCATATCTTTGTGAAGATTGCAACAAACATGATGCATCCGAGGATTGGAACGCACACAAAGACAATAGAAGCCAATGTGTGAATTGCAACTTCAACTTTTGGTGTGTTCAGAGCGGCACTCCCACGATTCAACAAGAAAGAGAAAGCATTTGGGAAACTGCAGTGAGAGTTAGAGTCCTTTGGGAGAAGAATGCTGAATGGAACCGTTTATATCCAGCGCAGAATCTCCGTGAATTCATGGTCGAGGGTGCGATGATGCTATCCAGGAAGAATCCGCCTTGGATTCAAGGAGCATTGAAAGCTATTTCGCATCATGGTGGAATCAGAGCCCCGTCGGAACTTGTGGAACAGTACTGTACCCAAGGGAAGGGATCCACTCTTTTCATCCACCGAGACTATGATCCAGACAGTGAAGACTATGGTTTCCGAGCGTATATGGACTATGGGAATGCGGCGTACCACGACTACATCCAATATTTCTTCACGCACAAGGAGTACCAGGACGTCTTCTCGTTGAATGAACATAGGACTGTTACAAATTCTGAGCTTGCGGGCGATATCATGGAGTTTTGGACTGGTGTTCTCGAACTGGCCGGCACCTTCAAAGACACGCTGTTCGAGGATTGGGCTCAGATCAATGAACGCAGAAGAGGTATAGAAATGTCTTTTCTTCACTTCTATGCAGCGAGCCGAAAATCAATCAATGACAACACCAAGAGGAATAAACCTTCAAGGCTCCATGTTACAGCTGAAGAACAAGCCTGTATCGATGCCGTCATGTCCAGGTATGCTACCAGACCAAAGTTCAGGAGAATGGTACGACTGGCCATAACCCCAGAGCCCAAAAGAACGTCTACGGAAGAGCCTGATGTAGAGATGAAGGATGGCGAAGCCGACCCTGCGAGTACCACTCCAGGAGTCGAGGAGCCTGAACCACCTACGCCTGAGCTTGACCCGCAAGACTACAAGGATGGGGAAGGTCGTTCAATATCCCCGACGAAAACATGGTCGCACTACCCGACATCGAATCCAGATACTGAGGAACGGAAAAGAGCTGCCAAGCGCAGTGGGCAAGGTACAGCAACCGCTTCCAACTGGAAAACCGCCTATGACAACCTCAGAAGGGTCAGAGCACGCGCAGCGAGCCAAAAGGTGTGCTATTGTTGTGGTTCAAACCAACATCACCTGGCTACTTGTCCCAACACTGAGAAGAAAGACGAGTTGATGAACTCATTCTCTTACATGGAGGACATCATGCGCAAGTGCTTCACCGAGGACGACAAGGCAATCATCCGACGTGATGTTGAAAGCCGAAAGAGGAAAGCAAAATCATCCAAAGACGTCGAAGACGAGGACTACATGGATGTGGATGATGAAGACATTGAACTTCCCGAAGAAGAGCCGGAACTAGGAGGTAAGGTACCACCTCACTCTCCGAGAGCCAAAGGTAGACCACACTCGTCAGACTCTGCAAAAGAGGAATACGCGAAAGCGGTCGAGGCGACCAAGAAGGCCTTTGGGAACGCCAGTTTCGTCACCAGATTCAAGGAGCCCGTCGACCTCTTTGACATTGCCGATGACAAAGAAGGAGGAGAGTACAGGGTCGCAAATCACAGGGTTGATAGATCAGGTCCTAATGGAAAGTGGGAACTTGATGCACTTATTCAGGAGGCTGCAGCACTCGGAATAAAGATGCACAAAGTGAAGGACCTTGCTCCTGACCCACAACAAGTTCACAAGGTTGGATATCGGCAGATTGAGGTGACTTGCGATAGAGGAAGTATCGAGATCATCCCACAGTATGGAGTTACATTCTATGTGGAGTACTGGAATGGACCGAAGAGGGATGCAACTTTCACGGATCCACCAAAGATGAACCCAGCAACTCGCATCGACAAGTTCAGCGAGGAGAGTCTGAGGGTCAACGAGGTTAGCCATAGACTCAATAGACTACTCAGGCATGGAGTGGGAAAGCATAATGGGATTCAATCGCACCGCGGTCGAAAACCTCATGTGTCCCCGAAGTGCAATGAGGGTGGATGGGTGAACATCGATGAGATCCTGGAATATGATCATGTCTTCAAGGATGGTGTCGATATCAGTACTATCTCGGGTACTCAACGTGAGCAAGATGTCAAGACAGAGCGATACCAGGATTTATGCAAGGCGATGTGGCATGCAAAGAAGTTGCAAAACAGAGTACGCTATCAGATTGCCGCCATTCGCATCTCAAAGGAGGATGTCTCACTCGAAGAGGAAAGGCAATACTGGGCAAACCTCATGTTTTACAGCACAGATGCACCGTCATTTCTGAAACATGAACGTTGGATCGTTCCTTGTGCAATTCGAGCTGTTGCCTCCCACAATTCTGGAAGAGAGACTGTTCTTGAAGAGGATGTGTCAATATATCCTGTGTGGACTTCACACCTCATACCAGAGAATGTGGCAATGCAGCTTGGAGGAAGCTTTCACATGACATCGCTTTCCAATATTGAGTCAATCATGAAACTAGGAATTGTCCCTGGTGGAAAGGAGGGATATAGAGGTAGTGTTTTCTTCAACCACTTTGCGCCGTGGGATGATCGATCATCAAAGATTCTGAGATCAAGATGGCCAAGAGAGGGAATGCCCGTTTGCCTTTATGTTCCAATCATGACTTTGAGGAAGCTTGGGGGAAGAATTTCGGAGAATTCCTACACTGTTGTTTTTAGAGAAGTTCCATGGAGATGTGTACGAGGTGCTTGGTATTGGGACGACTACGTTCAGGCATGGAGGAGACTCCTGCTGGGAAGCACTGGAGAGCAAGTTGTTCTAGCGGCACATCATGGACTTTGGGTTGCTCAGAAGCATACCATCCTCGAGAGAGCCGACGAAGTCACGAAGTCAGCCTTGGCGACAGATGACAACGCCCAAAAGCTCGTGTCCCTTATCGATGAAGTACGATTCGATGACAATGGAGAGCTGATCGAGGATTCCATCAGTGAGGAAACTTGGGACGAAATCATTTCCAGAACATGTGAAGGGTATCGCAACGTGGATGGCAATATTTTGTGTCCATCATGTATGCATTTGACTTCTTCATCTCTGTCCGTGTGTCTATCTTGTCAAGGCAGGCTACTCTCGTGTGGTATTCGCAACACTGTCATTTCCGATTCACCCGTTGATCTTGTGAGCGACGATGAAGAGGAAAAGAAGGAAGAGAAGGAGCCTGAAGATGATGATCAAGATATCTTGGACAAGGCCACTATGGACGAGATCAGAAAGGCTTGGGAAGAAGACATCGCTCAAACTGAAGCAGCTGACGACGACGAGGACATGGACATTCCAGATCCTTCTAAACCGTCTGATGGTACAGAAAACTTCAAGAGTGACAATGTCGAGACCCCATCTTTCAATGAGGATGAGATCGACTACGGTCGTGATTCTGATCTAGAAGATGAAGACGAACGAAACGTGATCATCGAGATCCAGAGGAGCACACAACAATATGAGGGGAAGGAACGTCAAGATGGTGAGCCCGAGGATGAAGACGTCACCGACGACTTACATCCGGAGGCGAATCGACCGACAGATCGCGATGAACCGGGATACTATGCACAGCATGGAGCGACCGAGTTCAATCCCGAAGAAGGAAAAGACAACGAAGATCTCCCCATCTATTGTCGAGTACCGGAACCTCGAATCTATGCGCATCAAGAGAGAGCCTACTGTCAGGACGTCTCTATGAATGCATCGGGTTTGATGGATAGGTATGTGGTCAAATGTGTGCTGAACATGATCTCCCTGATGTACAAGAGCTACTATTGCGCCAGCCTTACCGACTTCAAAGCAAATTGGAAAAGGAAGCGCCTGGATGTGATAAGCAAGTTCGGTACAGGGGATTCCACCGAAATCGATGACGATGGGAGACCATTGGATCCAACAGATGAAATGATGTTAATCTTTGCCAACGACAACAATATTACAACTGAGGAGGCCTGGCACCGATTCAGAGGAGAGCAATTCATTTGCAAGGTGGCACTCGTGATCCTATCATTTGGTCATACTCCGCAATCCTTTAAGGAGGAATATGGCAACTTCGAACACTCCACCAACTTGACTGATGCCCAGCTTGAGGAGTTGAAAGCGAAGAAAGCCAGTGCAATGACTGAATTGGTACAGAAGTGCATCCATGCGATTTATGGGTGTCGGACATATTCTTACTTTAGAACCGACATTACATCACCCTACCACAAGGTGATCGATCCTCTGGACATCATGTACTCGAGAATGAAGAGCAAGTGGGAAAAGTCTATTCTGTTGATCATTGATCAACATGAGATCAGGTTGCCCCCACAAGCTCAGGAAGTCATAGAGTCAATGGCCAGAAACCCCAACGTTGGACATACAGAGAGATGGATGAGCGTGGTAGAACATAAGCATGTTCAAGCTCTTACCAATCGTCTAGGCTTTGGAGATAGGGCCAAGGAGATTCAGGGCAAGAAGAAGCAGGCAGCCAAGGCAACAGCTAAGTCAACATCAACGACTAAGTCTGAAGCGAAAGCAGCATCTTCGTCAAGAGCTGAGGCAAAGCCAGCATCTACACCCAGAACCGAGGCCAAGCCGTCAACAGCACCTAAGAGTTTCGGGCCCTCATCAGCAGAGGAGAACAAGGCGAAGGCTGCTCCAAAAGCCAGACCACATGATAAATCACCATCCAGTGCTACCGATGTGTTTGAGCAAGCTTTGCAGGAAGATCTTGCCGCCAACGCACATGCAGCAGAAGGTACAACTTCTTCATCATCCCGAGGACATTCCAAAGGAGGAGGCCAATCTGGAACATCTTGGAGGCCGGCGCTAACGCAAGAACGTCGCGAAGTACCTCAACCTTCTGAAAAGGGGGAGGGAAAGAGCAAATCCAAGGGAAAGTCCAAGAAGGGAGAAGATGATCGGTGGGATGCTCAGGACAGCTGGGATCATCGTGGATGGAGAGGTTATCATCAGTGGTGATTTCTTTGAACGACTATGAGGATACCATGCAAACCAGGGAGGAAGTCATTCACCGGATGTCTATCTGACCTAAAAAACGCTGTAAGCGTATCATTGCAAATCGTCAATTCGATTTGATACCATGAGCATAATGGAAGGCAGACAGTCACCGACTGTCTCTCCGACTTGCCGTTCTGTAAGTGTATCCAAACCAAAACCTACATCTTTTGAGAAGTGTGAAGTCAGTTGCCGATGTGACATCCACGTGGAAGTCACCAGTTCGGATTTACATCAAAGCGATGCTCTTTTGAGTGGATACTGAGCAAGGCTTCGTGACTGTCTCACTTGTTCAATTCGATTTTTTTTTTCAAAGGTTCTGAGCCATAGTTGCACACTCTATATGTAAAAGTCCGCTTTAGTACAGCATGTTTCGTAGTATGAGCCTCATATGAGTCTCGCGGCAAATCATACAATTTCTTTGTAGCACTTACATCCCTAAATTTTCGTGTGTGATCGGAACATATTGTTGCCGTTCACATGGGGGGTGCGAATGGAAGTGCAGCGACACGTACAGTGCAACTTGTACATATATATGTACCATATGTACTTTGGCTCAAGGATCAAGCGACTAGAAAAGGTGCGGTTTCCGTTCCGACGCTACGCCGCTTATGGACCGTCAGTGATAGCTTCAAACTTCGCTGATTAAGATCCACTCGCAATTTTGCAGGCATCAAAATCAATATATTGATTGTAATCAATATCGGATGCTCAGGGTAGTACCGTTCCCGGAAGATTTTGTGCCGCTGCCCACGCCAACCGAAACCGGACTAGCGCGCCCAGCGCCATGGGCTTTCCCACCTAGCCTATGCGTGCTAGAACCTAGAGCAACTAAGCTCCGAGTGTTGGCCATCGCGGAAGCAGGAGATACGGTCACGGCTGATCACCTTTTGCAAAT
The DNA here is from genome assembly GCA_963970005.1 of Durusdinium trenchii. Taxonomy (NCBI): domain Eukaryota; class Dinophyceae; order Suessiales; family Symbiodiniaceae; genus Durusdinium; species Durusdinium trenchii. The sequence continues at coordinate 10,768 of CAXAMN010014302.1, forward strand.
GGCCAGCTTAGCGGCAGAGCACAAACCCACAGTGCTGGGTATTCCTGGCCAAGTGCCCATTCCGTATCAACTAGAATGCACGGTTGTCCTTTTGCAGAGCTTGCATGCCCTCTTTCAGCTGCTGACCTCCGGCAATACGATGCAACACTGTCCCCAAGCAGCCAGCTTCGCTGTTGCCCTAGGAACTGCCGCCCGGCAAGATAATGGGCACATCGTTTCGATGGCCGCCAGTCTTGCGCTGGCCCTTCGAGCTGGCAGATCTACCTTGGCAGTAGCAGGTGTCTTCGGAGCGGGCAAAACCAGATCCCTGACCTTTCTCCTTGCCTGGCTGGCCCTCACCACTCACCTTAAGATTGCAGTGGTACATAAAGAGAATCCAGCGGGTCGGGCAATCACTAAGTTGCTCACAGCTTTTGACTTAGAGCCGGACCACCAAAGATATTTCATTCGACCAGTAAGCAGGGAAGAGGCAGAAACTAACACAGCGTGCACGGACTATGACTTGCGTGCAAGTGATGCGGCATCATACATCCCCGGCTGCCACGTGGTGATTGTCACTACTGGGCTTGTTTGGGACCAAAAAGGACAGACCCACTCCACACTCAACACCCATATGGAGAATGTGGACCTGCTTATTAGCGAAGAGGCGCAGCAGGACATGGACCTCAAATCTGCCTTTGCGCCAACAGTCCCCCGACAACCCTTCTTTCGACTGCTGCTTGGTGATCCCAAGCAGAGCCCTGGAGGAGTAGCCGATGGACAGAGAGCCCATCGCACGCTCCTACTCAAAGCTCCCATTGGGCTACGAGCCCCCACTACCTGGTACATGCCGCATGAAATACCAGGGGTTTTTCACATGCTCCTCCGACATGGCCGAGGCTTTGGCCTCAGTGACCTAGAAGAAACTGCCAAAGTAGCGGGCCATAGGCCCCTCGGCAGAAACTGGTTTCGCCCGGAGAAAGTCCAAGCCACATCCTCTTTCGCTTGCCAGTTACAATCCACCTATAAAGACCTCTCCAGAGTCGACCTGGATCTACCAGAGGGACTGCTAGTGGGTCTAGGATATGCAGCTACCAGCCCAGACAGCCCGCTTGACTTCCGACAGGCGCAAACTGCGGCTGAGAGATCGGGAGTTGCGAGCCCGCACTGCTGGAGCTTGATGTTGCCAACGAGTGCAAGAGTTGCCCAAGAAGTGTACGAGCCGTTAATAGGAATTCAGTATCCCATGTTGCGCAGCCGAATGGGAGATACTTGGCAAATAGGTACCACCTCCATTCGAGAGGATCAATGGATTGCCACAGGCCTACGCTTCGTCCACTGGTGCCATGCTTCGCCCAATGTGCAGGCACGGCAAAACCCAAACAATGACCCTACAGTAAGAGTGTATCAACATCTCGAAGACCAACTTGCCAAAGCAGGCTCTGACACTGATGACATCTTGGCCCTTACAACCACCCGGGAAGGGGCCACACGAACCTACGCAATTATTTCTCCATTGCCCGTAAGAAGGCGAATGCAGAGACTGCAGTCAAGGTGGCAGGCGCCACGGCCAAGCATTGCATCGTCATTCACGGGGTGTCAACCTTCCTCAGTGGCGAAGGACGCCACCTCGATTACGACCAGGAGTGCTTCACACGAGCAAATGTAGCATATAGCCGAGCCACTGACCTTACCATCCTAGCATGCCCATTGAACATGCAAGGAATGCCTGGGGCCCTGCAAGTCCTAGCAGCCCTCCTGCATGGGGTCCAAACAATATATACCTACGACAGCAACAAAGAGCCCAACATTTTCGGCTCCTTGGACCTTAGAGCCACTCAGGTTGCGCAAGCCACGACATTCTTCCAACATGCGCTTCTGCCCCATCCAATGTGGCTTGGCCCTCTACCGGTCTGTCTCGCAGAACACCATCATGGTAAGGTGAGGCGCTTACGCCTCGTCTTAGCTACGATCACGCATTTGACCAAAGCGGAAATTACCAGCCTCTTAGAAGGGCCCTACCTGCCTGGTGGTACGGTCTTGCATAACCTTGTCTATGGTTACGCAGCTGATACTTCGCTTGAGCCAGAGTGGCTAGTCATCACAGATGGGCAGCAGCCAGGACGTTGGAGACTTCTCCACAACAGCTCTGGCCCAGGGCAACGATGTAGCGTATGAAGCTCCCTGCGCTATCAACCAACACCAAACACACGTGAACAGCGCAGTGCGCAGGATTATACCTTTGAAGCACTGTGCAGAGTGTATTTCTACGACGCGTGGAGAGTGCAGCCAATCCTATCTAGATGCCCCTGAATCCGACCTTGTCCTGCCACCGAAGCCAGGCCTTTTAGAGCATGGCTGTCACTGGCCTCAGCCAAACCTGACACCTGAGGTCCTCTCTATCTCTGACCGTGACCCAGAAAAAGAGGAACAAGAAGTGCAAGAAGGGAAATCGCCGACCTCCCTTGCTGTGACAGATGCTGCAATGGCTGCAGAAGACGCAAATGAAGCAGTCTCAATCCACAGCTCCTCCTCCGAGTCGCCCACTATCCCGAGCACAGAGCAACCGGAGGAAGATGACGCGCACATGGCAGATGATGCCAGTGCTAGCACCTCCTCTGCAGAAGAAGAGGTGATTGCCTTAGCAATCGTCCGGCCCTTCCCAATGCATGTCCCGCGCGAGATGAAATGCTGGAGGCAGAAGATGATGCAGGAAGCGAGCTACCTCCACAGGATGTGGGCCCCCCAAGTGGCAGCCCAACATCACAATCCTCTGAGTCCCCAATCAAACGAAGACCGGGGTCCAAGGCTAGTGCTGGGCGAGCTCAGTCCAAGAAGTTACGGAAATCACTTGCTCCACCATCCAGGCAACCACTCGGCAGCATTCCTGAACATGAGCAACCGCCGGCCACACTGGCAGACCTGGCCAGTCAGAATGCTCAAAATCCGGTAGCTCCCGCTTGCAGGAACCCAACGACACCACCTGACCACCCTGGATCGGCACAAGAGCGCCCACATGCGATGACTGAAATAGACATTGCCAGTGATCAAGAGAATGCAGAGCGTGGAGGCACGGCCGATACAGATCTTCAATTGGAATCTGAGCAGAGAGCCACGCAGGCCCTATACGACTTTCAAAATGCAGCCCGAACGGCCAGAGAAACTGCCAGGCAAAGGGCGCCGCTCCCCGCATCACAGATCTACAGTGACCTGCCTGGGGAATGGCCGATGGCGAGGCTTGCTATCTCCAGCAAGCAAATTAATCGCCTCGTCCGTGCCTTCCTCTGGAGAAGGGTTACAGAACAAGCACTCCGAGGCTCCTCCTTTGTTAACATTCCGGATGAAATCAACCAGGCCTATATAGGGGATCTTCTCCGTATAAGTGAAGCCTTTGCTGCCCCCCTATCCAATCTTTTTGCTTTTGTGAAGAGTGGGCGTCCAGCATGTCCCTTCATCATTCACAAACAGCTCGCCCTCTATGCAAACCCCCGATTCTGGCAGTATGGTCTCCTCGCTTTCATCGCAAGGTGCTGTTCCTTTGATAATCAACACAGACACCAGGGTCCAGGAACAGCGCAAGCAGAGGAAGGAAAATCACAGACGACAAAGGAAAAAGATGTCGATGCCCTCACCTTTATGCGCACTGTCATTATGTCCTTTGTTAGGGGAATGGAGCATGGGGAACAGACGCTACCCACCAATGACCTCTTTGTCTACCTGCCAGTACAAATCCTGCCTGACCTGGTTGCAGCCATGGAGCGGCAGGGCTTCACGCCCGCGGAAGTGAAGGGGGGCTGTGGTTACCGGCCAAAAGAAGAGGATGCTGAGGATAACCCCTTGCTCGTGGTGGGAGTGCACACTAAAGACATTGTTTACGACCGGTACCCCCGAATGCCGGATACTTCCTGGGCAGAAAGAGCCTACTTTAGTGGTGCCCTTGACCCGTCCTTGGGACAAGCTTTCTCGTTTCTCTCCCTTCTGCAGCTGAGGCTGCGAATCGAAGTCCCCTTGTGGAGAGACCTGACAACTGCCAAACACCCCACTGCAGACTTGCCGGCAGAAGAAGACTCTGCCTCTGATGCTACTGGGTCAGCTGAGCGGTCGCCAAGGCTTGCCCTCCCCGTGCCAGTGGGGCTTGCTGAATCACCAGAAGTTGGCACTGACGAAGCCACGGAGGACGAGGACACGGCGGCTGAACCCAACTATGCCTTTGCCAAGGGATATGGACGGTTCGGCATAGGTCATACCCGACTAGCAACGGCGCTCGGCAATTTTGAGCAAGGGAACATCGAAGCAGAAAGTGCTGTAGTGGCTCAGTGGCTGACCTCCGGGTTACGGGTTGCCATGGCCCGCACAGGGTGGCATCTGCTGTCTCCCCGCTTGATGCTGACCAAAGTCCCTGGGGGTGTCCTCAGCGACTACTACCACCATGGATATCCCTTCACTCCGAGGATGGCAGATCGCCCATACAACCAATATGGCTCACATCTCTATACCGAAGAGCGATGGGATCAGCTCTGTGCATGGCTCACTGGGAACCCCAACTTCAGATTTCAACTCGCGGACCACAAGCAGGCGCTTCGGGACCACATGGGCTACAGTCAAGAAGCCTCCGACCCAAGTAATAAAGCTCGCCGAACTGTCCCCCCGCCAGGATCGGGCAGCTCCTCGTCGGCGGCGTGGTCTTCCTGGCACAGTAGGCCCCCCCCAGCGCCCTCGCCCTATGGGTGGTCCTATGGTTGGTGGCAGTAAGGTAGTCGGCAGTAGGGGTCATCCCACACAGCAACCGTCTCCGAGTTGCTCGATCCTCTCCAAGAGGTGGGTGGCCTTGGCCACCCTCCTTCTTGTGGTCTAATTGTCATAATAGTGTTCGCAATGGCTATATCTTCGGTGTCTCAGTAGTTTGGCTCAAGCAAATCGAGCAAGTACGCTCGAACTACCGCCCACGCGACAATGCCGACTCACCAAGACCGTTATGAGATCAACCTCGAGTTGGTTACCATAGCAGGTACGGTATATGCAATGCAGGCAGACCTCTCCCATTATGAGGATGTAGCAGAGCTTGAAGATGACATCCTCTGCTTTCTGCCGACAGTCTCTGATTTAGATGTCTTCGGCTGTGAACTGGAGTTGCTCAACCTTCACACGCAGCAACCCCTGCCAGAGGCATTTCGCACTGTACTCCTGCAACGACCGCAGCTCCAAATCGTCGTTCGTCCCTGTATGGTAGATGGGCATTGCATCTGGCAGTTCCAGGACGACGGCAAGGAGAGCTACCCCAAAGCTGTTCGTGTCCCGCCCAACCCGCGGGGGGCAATTGCCGACAGAGCATTTTACGCTGCACCTTCACTCCGGCACATAGAAGTAGCAACTGGCATTCAACATGTAGGAGTTGCGGCTTGGCAGACGTGTCAGCAACTACAAATTGTCAAGCTCCCACCCTCGGTCACAAGTCTGGCGGAAGGGGCTTTCCAAGGGTGCTATGTGCTGCGAGAGGTGGCCGCTCCGGGGTGTGTCCAGTACGGTCCAAGGTGTTTTGCGGAGTGCTGCTCCCTAGGTCGAGTTGGGGCCAGTCATGAAACAGAGGACAGCAACGACCTAGCACCAGGGGCACAGCTAGGCAAATATGCCTTCGAGAGCTGCCTCACGCTTACAACCATCACCTTTGGCATGGACCATACTAACAAACCTCGAGCGCTGCCAGAAGGGGCATTCTGCGGCGCAGGCATTGAACAACTCTGCTTACCAAGTGACTTCCACAATATCGGGCCGCGGGCCTGTGAGAATTGCAAAAGCCTAGTGGAGGTCAACCTCATGGGCACAGAGATCACAGCCCTCCTCTCTTCCACATTTGCCCACTGTGTAGCCTTAAACTGTATATGGCTCCCGCCACGACTCACGCAAATTGGCAAAGAAGTTTTCCTGAATTGTGTGGTACTGCAAGAAGTTGTCATCCCGACGGAGCTCAGTGATATAGGCAACCGAGCATTCTGTGGGTGTGAGCAGCTGCAACGATTTACCCCCCTGGATTGGGGTGACATTGAGCAGTGGGTGCAGGCAGAGCACAATGCCTTCTTTATGTGTGACAAGTTTGAAAAACCCCAGTGGGTGGAGCTGCTCCCTGCGGAAGGACCTGATTCGGATGCCTTTGACGAGGAACTCTACCACGAATACTCCAACTATCATGCCAGTCCATGGTAGACTCTAGGGGGGTGCCTTAGCATCTGTCTTTAGGATCCATGGCCGCGAGTACAGCCCACAAGCAGACCCAGACACTTTTGGCTCAAACAATGATTGCAAATAGCCTGTCGCACATGGAGCTTGATGATTCATCCATGATTAGCACTCCCCCTGAAAAGGAGCCGGTCATGGAATGCTTCCTGATGCTGACTACGCTTTCGGGAGAGACTTTTCAGGTCTCTCTCAGTGTTGCAAAGTTCGACCGCTTTGAGGATCTAGAAGACCAGGTCACGGACTATCTCGTTTCTGTTACTGATCTCAAAGTATTTGGGTGCTCCATTGATTTTTTACAAACTGCCACACAGATTTACCTAGAGGACCCAATCTGGGACAAGCTGCAGCAAGGCATGGCATACACCATTGTCTTTCGGAACTGCAGTGTTATCCTGCCATCTCAAGAACAACTTGAGGATTGCCCTATCCATCACATTCCGCTAGCAGTTCATGTCCCCATGAACTCAGAAGGAATTGTCCCAGAAGGGGCCTTCGCAGGGGTTCCACGCCTGAGACACGTCAGTGTAGAGTCAGGCATCAGGCTCATTGGAGCAGAGGCTTGGCAAAACTGCCGACAGCTCCGCATCGTCAAACTGCCGGCCACAGTTGTAGGCATTTCCGATAACGTCTTCCGTGACTGCAAACTATTAAATAGCGTCTTGGCTCCGGGTTGTCGAGATTTTGGGTATAAAGCCTTTGCGGAATGTTGTTCCTTGCAATGGGTGTATGCATCGGAAGGGGTTGCAAATGAGTTCAATAGCGAAGCCAAGTTTGGGCAATACCTCTTTCAAGGGTGTATTAACCTTGCTGAGTTTACCTTAAGTGAGCTTCCATCCCCCCGAGGGTCAGTACTGCAAGCTAGGACCGGTGAGTTAACACCGGGCTGTCTTAGCTCTACGGGAATCACCGCACTTGCTCTCACAAAGCATTTTGTAGCCATCGGAGCGCATGCATGCGACAGTTGCCGACTGCTTAAGAGAGTAGACCTTTGCAACACCAATGTTGAGGAAATTCCGGAATTCGCCTTTGTGCACTGCACTAGTCTCAGAGAAGTCCTCCTTCCGACAACTCTCCATACAATCCGGGTCAAAGCCTTCATGAACTGTGCAGCCCTAGTTGAGCTTGCCATCCCGCCCTCACTGAGGTACATTGGAAGTAGGGCCTTCCTAGATTGCACTGTCTTTAGTAGGCTTGCCAAGATGCCAGGAAGGCATAAATGGCGAGGAGTCTATGCTGAAGAGAATGTTTCGCCATTTGTCCTGCTATGCGATGGCCACCCTGGCTGCATATGATCCCGGACATGGGGTATACCCCTGGTCTTGGATGAAAACAAGCCTTTCTGGCCGCAGCAAGCGCCGCGGTCTCGCAGTTACTCGTCAAGAGTTTGGGCACGCGCCTTAGCGTGAGTCCAGGGTAGGCCAGAAGTCACACCAGGACAAATTCCATAGGGAAGCTGAGAAACACCGCAATTGTACCCTTCCATAGGAGGTTCCACCCATGCGTATCATGGCGGTATGCCCGCACTCTGGAGCTAGGGGCAAGCAAAGGAAAAAACTGCACATCGCAAAGGACCAGTGTCCCTGAGCAAACTGAATAACCTGTCTAGTCCAGGCAGTGCTGAGAGCGGTCGACAGGTGACAGTGATCACAGGGAAGAAAACTGTTCAGACCTGCCAGAGCCGGCGATTTCTTTGTGGCTGGAATGGGGGACAAGCTAACCGACAGCGGAGTACGGCAAGTAAGATACACAAGCACTAAGTAACCTCTTCTCGCCATTCGCAGTGTTGTGAGCCAATAGGAGTGAGAGCCTAACAGGCGGGTGGTAGAGAGTGGCAATGGAGGATGCCCAGGGGGAACCTTAGTTCCCTTTGTTGATGTCCGACATTTCCAATTTTGTACAAAGAGGTACAGATACCATGCTAGGATAGTCCACAGTTTCACCTGTTTCACACGGGCCTTGCACGCAGCAGATCACTTTTTGCAAAGACGCAGCACTTCACGGATCTAGGAGACACCCCGTTTTGGCACTTTGGTGTGCCGAAGGGTGCTGCGCTGACCTTTTTTTCGGGGGGTGTGCCCTTTCGCACCCTTATCTGCAGGCATCGTCGATTGCTATGGCTGCCACTGATTGATCACCGCTTGGTAACATGCCACTGGACTTGTAAGTGCAACCAGTTGAACGGGTTGTGCCACAAGAAAGGTCTTTTCCACGGCGTGCTACATAGTTACGCCGCTCCATTTGACATGGACGCAGCTGACGTTGGAGCATTGCGATAACCCTGACCTGCGCCGTGACCATGATTTTGCCGCACTGTGGTGTGGCCGCTGGTCACTTGCAGTTGTGAAGTAAAGTCCCTTTGAAGCCTTTTTGTGACTTTGCTAGAGCACAGACCTGCGCCGATATGCTTTTTGTTCGTGAATTCAGGCCCATTTCTAGACATTTGTTTTCGTTTCACCTGTTTCACCTAGCACAGAGGAAAGACTACATGATGGTGGAGACTCGGCCTGTGGGCCTTGGTTTGTTTGGTTTGGGTTGTGTTGGGTCTCCTTGTTATTTTCTCCACCATCAGACTGTTCTTCCCTCCCTTCAACGATGACCTGGGCACCATGCCCACAAGGCGTCCGTACTCGTGGAAAAAAAAGTTGAAGTTAACCTCTTTGATGAAGAGCTCCACACTGAATTCCCCCAACATTATTCATTTCCGCCAACAAGGCAGCAAGCCAGGGTGAGTGCCTCAGCACTTGAACCCTGCTCCGTCTGCCCCAGCCTCTGCATGGGCAAGCCTGTGAGCGCTGTGCCTTTCTGCGGTCTCAGCGATTTTGGCTGGTAACGTTTGGAGCATCCTACGCTGCGCCTGCAGCACCTGTTGCACGGGTTGTGCCACAAGAAAGGTCTTTTCCACGGCATGCTGCATAGCTACGCTACTCCGTTTGACATGGATGCAACCGACGTTGGAGCATTGCGATGCTCCTGACCTGCATCGTGACCATGATTGTGCCGCACCGTGGTGTGGCCGCTGGTCACTTGCAATCGTGAAGTAAAGTCCCTTTGAAGCCTTTTTTGTGACTTTGCTAGAGCACAGACCTGCGCCGATATGCTTTTCGTTCGTGAATTGAGGCCCATTTCTAGACACTCGTTTTCGTTTCACCCGTTTCACCTAGCACAGAGGAAAGACTGCATGATGGTGGAGACTCGGCCTGTGGGCTTTGGGTTGTTTGTTTGGGTTGTGTTGGGTTTTCTTGTTCTTTTCTCCACCATCAGACTGTTCTTCCCTCCTTCAACGATGACCTGGGCACTATGCCCACACGGCGTCCGTACTCGTGGAAAAAAAATACGCTGCACCTGCAGCAGGATCCGTTCTGTTCTGTTGGAGTCTCCGGCTTCTTGACTGTTGCCCTTCTGGGATGACCAGCCATTCTGGTGCTTGGGAGGAGTCGACAGCATATCCATATATGAGCCCGTGGCCACCGTGCGTCCAGGGAGGCAGGGTCCATCCTGCAGGCTAGGTGCTTCGGCTTGCAACAAATGCGCCTGAGACAAGTCGTAAGCGCCTCACCTTGCCCTCATGATATTTTGCCAAGCAGACTGGGAGAGAGCCAGTTCATGAGGCAATAGTGCTTTATGAACAGTGAGCTGTCCAGTGTGCTGTCGAGTATCAGTAGTATGGATTGTTTGCACTCCGCGCAAGAGGGCAGCCAGTACCTGCAGAGCACCGGGCATTCCTTGCATGTTGAGTGGGCAGGCAAGGATGGTGAGATTGGTGGCACGGCTATATGCTACATTAGCGCGTGTGAAGCATTCTTGATCGAAGTCAATGCTTTCCATTGCCACTCAGGAAGGTGGACTGTCCATGGATGATAATGCAGTGTTTGGCTGTAGCTCCCGCTACTTTGACTGCCGTTTCAGCATTAGCTTGTTGCCCAGTGATGTCGAAGTAACTACGTAGGTTGTTGGCACCCTCGCGGGTGGTCGTGAGGGCCAGGGTGGCCTCGTTGCCCGCTCCTGCACGCCAGAGCTCATCTTCTAGATGTTGATACACTCGGACTGTTGGGTTATTTTGAGGATCTTTCCGTGCATCCACATTGTCCGAGTCATGACACCAGTGGACGAAGCGGAGTCCTGTGGCGACCAGTTGATCTTCTCTGATCGAGGCGGTACCTATTTGCCATGTGTCTCCCAGTCGGCTGCAAAGCATGGGGTACTGTATCCCAATCAGTGGTTCATAGACTTCTTGGGCAACCCTTGCACTTGTTGGCAGCATGAGACTCCAGCGGTGTTGCCCGATCCTCTCAGCTGCACTCTGTGCTGTGTGGAAGTCCAGGGGGCTGTCGGGATTGGTGGCCGCATATCCAAGGCCGCTACACCTTCCGGTCGAAACCAGCAGCTCCCTAGCGGTTTTTGACTGACTGCATCAGCTGCCTGCTCCAGATCATCTTGGCTGAAACCTCGGCAGTGGTGAAGGAGCGTGGAAAAGACGCCAGGAACCTCATGCGGCATGAACCAAGCATGTGGGGCTCGCAGCCCTATATTGGAGCCTTAAGAAGCAGCGTACGATGAGCTCTTTGATCATCGGCTACTCCGCCAGGGCTTTGTTTGGGATCACCTAATCAGGAAATCGACATTCTCCATATGTGAGTTAAGCGTCGAATGGGTTTGTCCTTTTTGGTCCCAGACCAGCCCCGTGGTGACAATGACGACTCGACTGCCTGGGATATACGAGGCTGCATGACTGGCTAGAACATCGAAAGCTGTGCTGGCAGTGTTAGTCTCGGCTTCCTCTCTGCCTACCGGTCGTATGAAATATTGTTGATGGTCTGGCTCTAGCTCGAAAGTAGCAAGCAGTTTCGTGATGGCGCGGCCAGCTGGGTTCTCTTTGTGCACGACCGCAATTTTGAGGTGGGTGGTGAGGGCCAACCATACAAGCAGAAATGTGAGGGAACGTGTCTTGCCTGCACCAAAAACACCTGCCACTGCCAGGGTGGACCGACCTGATCGCAGGGCGAGCGCTAGGCTAGAAGCAAGCGAGGCAATATGTCCATTGTCATATCGTGCCGCCGTGCCTATCACCCGTGGCCAGCAGTCGAAATAAGGCATGCAAACTCCTGAGGACTGCAATCGTACACTCGAGATGGTATGGTATAGGCACTTGGCCCGGGATACCAAGAACAGTGGGTTTGTGCTCTGGTGCTAGGGTGGCCATTTGAATTGGGTGATCAGCCGTGACTGTATCCCCCACTTCTGCTATGGCAACAACACGAAACTTGGTCGATTTGGACTCCAAAATTCGGAGGCTAGGTGGGAAGTTCCAACTGTCTGGGCATTGGGCAGAGGCGCAAAGTCTTGAGGAAACGGGATAAGGGCGATATCCCATGCACGAGGGCTGCTCATTCGTCTTACTTTGTCAATTGTTGGCTCATCTCCTTTTTGGCTGGATTTCTTTTTGGACTGCGTCGTAAAGGCAAGGAGAATGGCGAGAACAGAGTAGCAATTGTATTTGGCCGGTCAGCGATACGCACTGTTGCCTCCCCCTCTGTGGGGGGCTGCCTCAGCGATGCCTCTCTGTCGATTGGTGAGTTACATGTCGCGGTCCTCGAAAACTTGTCGTTTTCGACTGCCGACACTGATATTTTCCATTTGGCTAATGTCTTGTAGCATGACTGGCTGCACCCATGCACCTCGCGCTCTCCCACTGCATTTCCTCGGGATTTTGATCACAGTGAGTCGGTGGTGAAGCAGTTGGCCTCCTGACTCGAATGCTGTCGTTGTGAGACGAGCGTGCGAATTCAAAGTATCTGTCACTTCGGCGTCAGTGCATGACATTCCGGACCTGTTGCCTGCAAGACTGTGTACTTGGAAGTAAGGCACATAATTGCAAAGATGCAACCTCAGGTAGCTTGTGTACACTCCCATTTCCTCTGCACACTCTTGGGTGCCTTTCGCACACATTGTGGCTGATCACGATAGCTAAGCAGTCAACTCACTGCCCACGGTGAGGAATACCTCTTTTGCCTGACCTAGACGTACTGAGCGCAAAGAGCGGAATGAATTCATTGCCCCGTTTCACCGCTTTTCACGTTGTTTTGCTTTGGCTCACGCAGCCCTGAGATACGAACCTTGCCGCTTTGGGTGTTTGGTGTTTTGTTTTTGGTTGGGTTTTGGCGGTTGTGGTTCGTTCTTGGTCTGTTGCTTGGCTCGTATCTCTCCCCATTTAATTCAATCAAGGTGACTTGTGCCTCTCGGCACACATAGCGCCTCCACCCGTGCAAAAAAGGCCCCAACACCGCCAACACCAGCACAACAGAGCCACCGCGCATGCCAACTCATCCACCAAGGCAAGTTGAGCGCAGCCAGGCAAGCGCGCGCAGCAAGACCGCTGGCACCCCGCACCCGTGACAGGTTGGATGAACTCCGGGACCCAGCTCGCCGACCAGCCAGCCAATACCAACCCATCGACCAAGACTTGCTCGACTTCACCCCTCCCACTGCCTTGCAGATCCCTGCTACCACCATCATCCGCAACCTCTGGCCCGCAAAGGGGCCGCGCCGGGGCCGTCCGGTCTCACTGCAGAGATGTTGCGGCTCCTACTGGATGACGAAGACAGCGCAAACGCATTTGTCCAAGTTGCACAGCAGCTCGCAGCAGCCAACATCCCACCACCCACAGCAACTGCCCTCGGGTTGGGACGCATCGTGGCATTGCAAAAGCCACACGGTCGGGTCCGGGGAATCGTCATAGGCGACATCCTTCGCAGAGTCGTGTCGCGCAGCATCGCCCAGCACTTCGCTTCCCCAATCCACCTAGCTTGTTCCCCACACCAGTTTGCTTTGTCCTCCCGGGCCGGGACCGAAGCCATTGTGCACGGCATCACCGTTGCGACCCCACCTGACAGTCCTCTCGGTCGATGGCATCGGGGCATACGACACCATCTCCAGAAACAGTATGCTGCGAGGCCTCCACGCAGTGCCTGATGCCAACCAGTGCTTGCCATTCGTCCGGCTTGCGCTGCCAGAGCTAGCTATACCGCCCTCGCTGCACTACATTGCAAGCAGAGCTTTTCTGGACTGCACTGCACTCCGTAGGCTAGTTAAACTCCCAGGCCGGCATAGGTGGAGAGGAATATATGCAGAAGAGAATGCCTTTGCCACTTGTCCAGCCATGCGATGGCCGCCGTGGCTACACATGATTCCCGACACAGGTTACGTGTCGAGAGTAGCCTAAGGCCTTTCGGCCACGGTAGCTGAGTAGTAGGCTCACGTGCCATGTCTATAATCTTTGCAGCAAACCACAAGCCAGTATGCAGCCCCCTGCGTCCGCAGGCTCAGCTGCTCACTACACACTGCTCTCAGTGCGTTTAGGCTCAAGACTCCCTTAGGTCACACCATTTGAGCCGCTTGATGATTGCAGACGCGATGTCTCTGTGCAGCTCGCAAGGGAGTGAAGAAAAGTCCTTGCCAGTACATCTCACGCTAACCACCCTCTCTGGAGAGGAAATCCAGCTAGCAATTGACCTGCAAGAATTTGTGTGGCATCAGCTCCCCTATCTTGGTGCCAGCAGCACCTTTGGGTGCGAGCTGCAGTTCGTTAACAAGAACACCCACAAAGTGCTGGCTGACCCCATCTGGAGCACTCTGCGTGATAATCACTGCCTCAACGTGATTGCCCGTCCGTGTTTCGTGGACGCGATGCACAAAGGGCAACTCAAGGGAGGTGCCAAGGCCATTCGAGTTCCATCCAGCACTACTGATAGGATCCTGCCACAAGCCTTCTCCTTCCATACGGAAGTCAGGCATGTCCAGGTAGAAGCAGGGATCCGCACTGTGGGAGAGGCTGCTTGGAGGAGCTGTCAGCGGCTGCAAGTGGTCCACCTGCCACACACTGTCGTCTGCCTACAGCATGGCACGTTTCGTAAATGTTTACATCCTCAGAGAAGTGTTAGCTCCGGGATGTAGGCAATTCGGAATCAAAGTCTTTGAAGCGTGCTGCTCTCTAACGCAGGTCGGGGCAACTAATCACACCACTAACCAGCTAGCCCCGCAAGCACAACTCCGGCCTAGAGCCTTTGAGAAATGTACGGCTCTGCGCCACCTAGATTTGGAAAGGACAGAGTATGATCCTACCAACCCGAAAAGATACTTGCCCGAGTGCTGTTTCTTGGAAGCTGGCATCGTCTCGCTTTCCCTGCCGCCAGACTTCACTTGGGTGGGGCCTGCAGCCTGTGAGCGCTGTCAAAGGCTTCAGATAGTTGACCTGTCCCGCACGGACATCATTGACATCCTGGGATCTACCTTTGCACGCTGCTCACAGCTGCAACAGCTCAGCCTCTCCAGCCAACTGAGACGAATAGAGCAAGAAGCATTTCTACATTGTGCCAGCGACATTGCTATACATTGCTCGTCGTGCATTTGCTGGTTGCGCACAGCTTCGCGCATTCTACAAAACTGGGAAAAGCACGACTTGGAGGGGTACATATACGCTCCAGTCAATGCTTTCGATAAATGCGAGCAATTAGCCAAGCCTACCTGGCTTCGTTTCCTACCACCAAATGCCAAAGACAAGTGGAGGGACGACTTCACTGAAGCAGTGTGCTAGGAGTGACAGCTGTCTAGGCATACTGCGTTCGCGCAGAGTGTCCTTCTTCGGCTGCTCGGGTGAAAGCCAACCCTTGTTATGCAAATAGGGTCAGCATCTCGTCGTCGTCGCCTGCAGTTTTGTGAGCCCACCGGGATGAGAGCCTTAGCTCCCTGTCCCTGGTTGGCGGGCAGTAGCAGTGCGGTTGATGGAAGGCGCCCAGGGAGAACCTTAGTTGCTCGTCTGCGGCAGCCAAACCACAGCCAATCTTGTACAAAGATGGCACAAGTACCATGCTAGGAGGTCTCTGTTTCACCTGTTTCACACGGGCCTTGCGTGTCGTTGAGTAGTGTCCTCTCAGCACACTACCTGAAGGATCAGTCACCCCTTTGGCACAAGCGTGGGAGCCATTGGGCGTGTGTTGTGCCTCCCTTGCGGGAGGGACATCAACATTTGTCAGCAGTCCGTTTTCGTTGCGATGGCTTCTTCTGCCACACACAAGAATAGCCTCTGCTCTTCATTTGTGCAAGCAGTTGTATAGCTTGTGCCAAGGAGAGGGAATTTTCCACGGCTTGATTCGCCTTGCAACCGATGACTCACTGGGCACGTGTCACAGTCACTGCAGACATTGCTCACGGCACTTCGTAGGAAGATGCAAAATTTCGAGCGCCAACCACCGTTGGCTAGGGCGACTATACCCCTGGCAATTGACTGAGGCCACCTTTTGATTGGCCCTTTCAGAGCGACCGCCCACGTCCAAATGCCTTTTTGCTTTCGTAGTGAATTCAGGCCCTTAGACAGTTCGCAGTCCATATTTTCACCATCTTTTCACCCGTCTCACATCCGTACAGAGGAAACACTACTTTCATTGATGGGATGTTCTTGGTGTTGGCCGGCCTTGTGGCTTTGTTGCTTGGTTGTTTTGTTTTGCGTTGGGTGTTTGTTTTGGTTTGTGTTCCTTTCCCATCAATAAGTTATGTTTCCTTTTCTTCAACGATGACCTGGGCACTCCGCCCACATGGCGTCCGCACTCGTGGAAAAAAAACTTGCCATTCGTCCGGCTTTTCTACACCGAAGCCTCCCAATACGTGTGGCGTGATGCACCCGGCGAAGCACACACCGTCACTCAAGCCGAAGGCGGAGAACAAGGCGACCCGCTCATGCCAGCCTTGTTCGCGTTGGGTCAGAGATCCGCCTTGCAAGCTGTACAAGAGCAACTCCGACCTGGGCAACCAGCCCGTGTCCGCCCAGTCTACGACCTTTTGGAACAGCATCTCAGTGCTACGGCCTATATCCAGCTCCATCGCGGCAAGACCAGAGTCTGGAATGCCTCCGGCGTGCAGCCGCCAAGTTTAACCAGCCTGGGGGCCGACGTGTGGGTCGGGGACCAAGGGGTTGCCAGCAGCAGAGCAAGGCATGATCATTTTGGGGGCGCCCTTAGGATCTGACGTTTTCACCGGCCAGCACCTCAACAACCTTTCAGCCACCCATCAAGAGCTCCTGTCTCGTCTCCCAGAATTGCAAGACCTGCAGGCTTCTTGGCTCCTCCTGCTCTTTTGCGCCAGCCCTCGCTCCAACTACATCTTGTGGATGTTGCCGCCACCAGCTACCGCTGAGTTCTCCACCCGCCATGACGAAGCCGTTGCCTCGTGCCTGACAGAATTGCTGCAGAGCGGGCCCTCCCAGTCAGTGCTTTGGCCCTCGCTCATTTGCCCTTATCCGAGGGCGGGTTAGGCTTGACCGCCGCAACCATCAATGCCAATGCTGCGCATTGGGGGTCCTGGGCCGACACCCTCCCCGTCCTCCAGCGACAGCTTCCCAGCCTGGCCCACCCCATCACCCAACAACTGCGCGACCCCACCAATGCATCCCCCGCCATCCAAGCAGCAGTGGCCGCTGCACAAGCCCTTCGGATTTGCCATTGGGAACCTTTTTCGTGGGACACCCTAATCGGCCACAACGGGCCGCCGACCCCGAGCCAGTGGGTCCCCAGCGCCAAGGATGGCAGCAGCCCGCCGCCAAGGCCACCGCCGCTGTCGCCTCGTCGTCCTGGGGATCGAAACCGGAGGATGGTGGAGCGAGGAAGCTTGCACCTTCCTCCGCCTCCTGGCACAACACCGGGCACGACAAGCCACACCACTGCTCCGGCAAGCAGTCGCGGCAGCTTTGCTTCGCCGCTGGCCCGCCATGCTCACCCATGCGTGTTTCACGGCCTATGCGGCATCCCTCCAGGGCTTGGACTCCGCCCCACAAGCAAACATCGACGGAGACCCCCTGCCTTTTGGCCAGCTCCTCGCCCACCACACCTCCACCGACCCACCCCAACCCAGCCGTCTCCCCTCCACCTAACCCACCCATTGGACTTTGCGAACCTGGGGACAGGCCAGGATAAAAACTGTCAACAAGTCTGGGGACAGGCCAGCATAAAAACTGTCATACCCACTGTCACCCTTCGCCATCGACCGGATGCGCGCGGAAAAAGGTGTGAGGAGAAAAAAAACCAGGCTGCCATGTGTCTGCGGTCTCCTGCACTTATCGCAGCGGCCCCTTGAAGTGCCGGCAAAGCGGAAGGCTCAATCATGGCTCTCGCCATGCGGAGCAGCAGCAAAACCCAAGCCCTCCTGCTAGTTTTCTGATGACCTGCCAGACAGACCACCAGGGGTTTACGCCTCGCAGGCATCGCAGGCAGAGCCACGAAGCAAGGTCGAACAGAGGCATCAGGTCCTGCTAGAGCTCACTCAGCCTCAATGCGGGCTTCTGTCATTGAGGGGGCGGCATGGCAGATTCTTGACCTTTTGCAATCGAATGACACTGATAACCACGCTGCCCTCCAGAATGCTGCTTGCAGCGAGCTGGATACAGAAACGGAGGAACGCGAGAAAATTGTGAAAAATGCACCAGCGTGGATCCAGATAGCCAGGCAGAATCCCACGACCTGTTGCCATGCAACATCAGGCCACCAGGCAGCCAAACCACACCGTCTAGGACCAATTTAGGGTAATGATCCGAATGCGTTACATATCGCGACTGGCCAAATTTGATGGGTGGTTGTGCGTACCAGTGGGTCTGGCGAAGCTTGGCACGGAGGTTGCGCTGCCCCTGGTTGGCCTTGGGTTGAATCCATGTTCTGTAATTTAATAATGGGTACCATGAATGTTTTAATGGTTCATCCTCTGGGACTCAAAATGTGTATTCAGCTGAGTGCCACCTACCAGGCAGATAGATTCCTTTACACTCCAAACTGTCAATCTGGGTGTTTTGCGTTCACTTTGCGTCGGGAGATGCGGACGGTTTGGTGTGTGGTCTGTACATCGTGTGCGCAGCGCGCACGGGAGAGTGTATCGCGAGAGGGGGGGCGAAACTAAAATGCATTTTGTGGACAGTTGCGGGTGGCGATGAACAGTGGTCAAAGCCTCTGGTTTCAGAGTGGTGCGATGATTTGATGGCCGTGCGCATTGGTTCCGCACCGCCTATGGTGGGATGAGTAAATTGCCATCCTCGACGGGATGCATGGCTTGGTCACTGCCTGTTCACCCCAGTGTGCTATGGTGTGGAAATGGTGATCCAAACCGATGTGGAGCCTTCCCGGGAAGCGTGCTTGGCCCCGCGCCAATCTCACTCAGAGACTGGGGGCGAGAAAAGCGAGGGCGGAGGAAAAGAATCCAAATGCGGATTTCAATACCACGCCCCCCGCGAAAGGATTCTCAACGTGTAAGCTCCCACGGTGGTTTGGAGAGGCAGTGGTTTCATGGTTGACTTGCAGCTTTGCTTTCTATTCGAGCACTGACACCAGCACTGCGTGAGGGTGAACAGGAGCCTCCGCCCTTTTACGCGCACATTTTCGCAGTCTGCCCTTCAATCACGGCAAAACTTTTTTCGACAGCCACTGGCACAGGGGCAAGGCAAACTGCCTTTTCGCCTGCTGGAGCAAATTTGGGTCCGCTTCGCGCCAAGGCGAGCCCTGTGCTGCGATGTCGCCCTTGTGGCATTCCCTTTGCGGGCCGACGGCCGCCCACAGTCCCCACTCGCGAGGACGGGCTCCACGCCGCGCGGCGCCGCAAGGAGGCTCGGTACCAAGGGACCCCAACGCTTGGTAGTCCTTGCTTGCGAGATTGGCGGCAGGGGGGGCGCGGAATGCCTGACATGTCCTGGCCCTTGCCCGCCTCCGCGCCCCCCAGTTTGGCTTTGTTTGCTTCAGAAACGACAATTTCGTACCCGGAGCAACAAGTCATCCAGCTTGCACTGGCGCACTACGACCAACCGCCGGCATTTGGAAGCGTACAGATCCAACTGGATTGAGGCCTCCTACAGATCTTGCTGCCAGGTCTGTGCTCAAGTGAAGTTGCAAGGCCCTTTGTCCACGCAAGACGGTCTGTTACGACCCGTGTGCTGTGGTGTCTTTTTTCTTGGCGCCGGGTCGAAAGCTTAATTTTGCCGCGGGACGCAGGTTTGTTTTTTCGAGCTTTTGGTTACGGCTTTGGGGCTCTGCAAGCTCTCGGGCGGCAGCCTGTAAACAAAGGCCAGTGTTTTTTGGGATTGAACGCGTGTTCTTTCTGTTGTTGTGTGTGCTTCTTTTTGTTTTGGGTTCCTATTCGGTGAGGCGAACAAAATTGAAATTTGCGATACTTTTTTCCTTGAGCTAAGCGGTCGTATCTCGACTTGTGCGTGTCGTGTTCGATGAACACTTTGCCTTTTAGCATGTGAGTGCTCTGTGCATGTGTCGCACCAGGCATCTGAGTTAGAACTCTATGCCTAGTCCATCAAACCATGAACAAAGTGATCGGTTTCATGCATCATATCACTCATATCGCTCATTAAAGTCCCATTGCGATTTCGATGGCCATGAAGCCAATGGCCTCCATCTTCAAAAGCTCCTCTCGAGCTTGAAGGTCGGCACGATGCCCGGTTGTAATTGTAATTTCGACCCATGGCGTCGTCGTCGGCCTCCATGCTCTCATCGCCCGATGTGGGTTCAGATTCAGCCATAGGGGCTGGTGATGCTGCTGCTTCAGGTTCTGCTGGTTCCACATATACGATGCGTCCACCATCCAAGACGATGATCGCTGTTGCGCCACTCAATCCTGGTTCTCCTGGGCCCACACCCATGTGGGCCATCATTGCCCCAGCAAGTTGCTCTCCACGTTCCTTTTGGATCGCTTTCATTTTTCTCAACTTTTTTGCCTTTTTGTCAATCTCAAAACATCGGTCCACCTTCCCAAGGTAGTGCAAGCTCTGCCACTCCAACACTTGCAGTGATGGATCCTCAACATGTCCATCAGTATTGATGAGTCCTCGATGCACTTTCTCCACGTAGTGAGCTGTCATGGAGTTTTCTCAAACTTGCTGTTCGACAGTGTCCCGCTTGTCACGTGCATCCATTTCGATCCTATTCTGCACAAAGGAAACCTTCTTCTCCAATGCCCGCACCTTGTTCCAAAGGATCACGATGGCAAACACCAAGGAAACCGAACACCATCAGGAAAGTCATCCACTGGAAAGGGATCATGTAGCTCACCTCCACATAGCTCTCCTCAGGCTTCGAACTCGCGGCCAGTTCAAGACCGCTCAGAAAAATGAGCGATTGAGGTACTTGGCTACCTTCATGATCTTGCCCTTATTTATGTGGTTCTTCTCGAACTGCTGGTGTTCCTGTTCTCCAACTCGGCTTCCATCACCGTTCGTGGCGTGGCACCAACACAACAACAATCTCAGCCTCGACTTGGATAGGGGTTTGGTGCCAAT
The DNA here is from genome assembly GCA_963970005.1 of Durusdinium trenchii. NCBI lineage: Eukaryota > Dinophyceae > Suessiales > Symbiodiniaceae > Durusdinium > Durusdinium trenchii. Next base: position 31,292 of record CAXAMN010014302.1, read on the forward strand.
GTCAGCCAAATGATTTGTTTCACTTCCATAGTGCCACCTGCCACTTTGTCCTGACACCAAAGAAGTTTCCCGCTCACATGACGGAGGCGTCCAGCACCACGCTTGTTGGCGATTTGCTCAGAGTTGTCCACCCAAGCGCACGTGGTGGACAGGGTCGCCTGTGAGGAACTCCAAGGCATGCTTGGTGCAGATGCCATCGCACGCTCCAGACACCAATGCGTGTAGTTCGCTCTCTGCCATGAAGGTTTTGCACATGTTGGGATGGCACCGGAATGATATTCTGCATTCGAGGCAATCGAAGTTCTGCCGCAGCTACTGCCTCCGATGCTGCCTTCAGTTCCCGCTCCTTGAGTTGGCTCACAATCCTCTGATAGCACTTCAGCCGGCGCCCAGACTGGTAATGCCGAAGAAAAGGGATGCCGCCCTCAGCTCTGTCAACCGGTTTGTAGCAGTCAATTGGATGTCATTCACAATCACATGATCAGGAAGTCCAGCTTCTAAAACAAGACATCCTTCTTGCCCATCAACTTTTCCTTGTCCAGCGGCCGCGCCACCGGCCATAACCACTGCAGCTTCGACCACTGCAGCTTCGACCTCTTCCTCCGCAGGCTGAGGTGCCTCCATAGAATCTCATGCTCCCTCAAAGCAATGGCATCTTTCTCCGCCTGTGCCACTTCAAAGCCCATATTTTCCGTGCTCATTTCTTCAGCAGTGAGGAGGGTCAAGATCATAGAGCTGCCATTTGTCCTCGACGTTCTCGATCAGCTCCTTTTGGTCAACCAGCCATGAAGGTTTTCACACATCTCATAGAGGTGCCACTTGCTGTCCTCTTCCAATCCACCGTTGAAAGAATCTCTCCAATATATTGGGGTGTCTGCAGTTTCTCCGCCAAGTGAACTCCAAACCACTTGTCCTCCTCCTGCTTCCAGCCCACCTGATATCTGGCTTTTGACTCAGGTTCTCAAGCAACTTCGCCTCCAGCACCCGCATCATCATGGGCGCCTGAGGCTCTTCAACCACAGCTCGCAAGTGTGCAGTAGCAATGAGACTCCGGTTTTGCAGCTGAAGTGGTGCTCTCACAACACTAGGGCCTTGACCAAATGTCATAGCATGTTGGCTCCCATTCATGCACCCGGCGTTGATGTTCCAGCCTGCTTCCATCAGCTTGCCATAGGAAATGATCAGCTGGTTGATGCCATCAGAAAAATGGGTTTTGTTATAGATCTGCTCCTCCTTGTTGTGCTCGGTCTTGAAGCTGAAGCAACCCTGCTTGTACCCCCTGATTGCAATGGGCACTCCTTGAGCATCTTGTAGTCGAGGTGCTCCTTCATCCAATTCAGTTCCAATGTCCAAATAGGAACTTGGCAGGATTGTAGCATCAGCTCCCGAGTCAATGATCACGCTCACGGGATTCCCCTCTTCCATGCCATTGCACTCCTTCTTCACGGCCCTGATGTTGTATGCCGCCAGGACGTCATTCGCATGGGGCTCATTCTCTTCAGCGATGGGAAAAACTGAGCCACCCTGATCTGCTTGTTGTCGATGTTTGACTCTGACATAGGCCTGAGATCAAAAATCATGGGTTCATTCTCGAATGCGGCTTGTGAAATTTCCTCAAACCGCTTTATTGTGCCAGACTTCCAGCTCGTACTCTGGCTGCTTGTCGTGGTGCCATGCTGGCCTTCTCAGAGCATGGCCTCCGACGTTGGTCATGGCGGACCACTGGAAGAGAGCTTGGTGACCGCTTGAACCAGATGGGGGTGACGGTGCACTTCATCGACTGCCGTGCTCCATGGCAACCAGGATGTGCAGCCCACGCGTGGCCTGAATTTCCACAAGGTTTTTGCCAAAGTGCAAGATGCCAGCTTCCCTTCTTTCGGGCGACCTGGTGGACCCCATCCCTGTGCCAGCTTCCGCTTCAGAAAATGTGCATCGGAGTTGGCAGATCCGGGACATGGCTTCCCAAGCTTGGATGCGGGCACTAGATGCAGTCAAGCGAACTTTTTAAGACACCAACCCAGACAACAGATCAGACTTGCTCGCTGATGGGCTGCAGGCATTTTCATCCAAGCAACCGGAGGATGTGGATCAGTCTGAGGGGATCCTGCTCAAGGTTCCACGAAACATGTTCGTCCAACTGCTTCAGGGGAGGGCTTGGGGCGAGCTTTGTCGAAGGAGTTCATCCTTGAGATGATCAAAGACGACCTGACCGATGGTGCCCAGGTGGATGGCGACGAGAGGCCAAAACCAGATCCCTCAACAAGATGGAACCAGCAGCACCCATTTCTGAGCCTCAGGATCACTCTGAACCTGAGGACGAACTCATGGATGCCTGTTCAACTGACCCAGAACAACTTCGACCAGCGTTCGAGAGACCACAGGATGAGATGAGTGCACAGCTTGGCACTGAGGACCTTGTGGAGAACACACCCGAGCAGAAGAAAAAACATCCAAATCGATGAAGGACGAGGAGGGGCATTGACGGCCAGTTTTGGACCCCCTGTGAGGCATCCAGGGGATGAACCAGCACGACATCATCCCTACCCTTTTTCAGCTGCATCGCCTTCTCTACCTCAACGTCCCGGAGCTCGGAACTCCTACTTTTTTGAGGTGGCGACTTTCGACCAAGAACGAACTCGAAGAGCTCCTTGGACCGCTGGCTAAGTGCTATGTGGGGGTTTGGCAAAATACTTACGAACTTCACACTTGACCAAGCTGAAGGATCCTATAGCCACTCCGACCACTGCATCTACATCACCAAGATGAAGTTGGCTCCTGGTCACATTGACTTTGACAAGCTCAACAACCCAGCTCATCGGAAAGCTTTCCTCCATTCTCGAGTCAGAGGAGTGCAGTCGTTGATCGACAACAAGGCCATCAAGATCCTTTCACCTGAGGAAAGCAGAATCCTCAGGCGGGACCACCCAGACTGTGTCTTGCCAAGTCACTATGTGGACCGTTGGAAGCCTTCAGGAGATGGGAAGTTCTCTACGCTGCCAGAGCATTTTGACGATCCTGGCTTCGAACCTTTGAGCCACCCAGGTCTGTCAGGAAAGTCGAGATGGCGCGTTGTTGGATGGAAAGACTAAATGGATTCATGCCAGTAAGTGCGGTGCTCCTACACCACTCTCTAGCAGCATCATGCTCTTCTTGCAGGTTGCAGATGGTTGCAGCGACGAGAGGATGGACCGGAAAGGTCGAAGACTGCAAAGCAACTTTGCTGCAGAGTTTGCCGGCTACGAGGAAACAATGCTTATGTTGTTCCATGCCACCTGGGGATGGAGGAGCTGGTGCAGTTTGAAACTGAGGCCAAGGGTACGGCTACCGCTACGACGGCTGCGTGCTCCATCATCGGCATCGGCATCATTCGGCATCTCATGCGCCTGACTCACCTTAGTCAAGCGAGACATGGTCTTCACAACGAATTGCGAATCAACACGACTTCGTCGCACTCTCCCCAGCTCTGCTCGTTGGCGGCCAAGTTGAAGATTGCTTTGGAGTCTAGGATGGCCACGCTCAGAGGATCTCGGTAGGTCTCGCTCTCCTCTGCGATGATGGAGGGTGTCCCTCTCAAGCCGCCATCGTCACACTGCTCAAGTTCAGCCCTCACGTCATAGTTGGAATTGAGGAGGCTTTTGAAGCCTCCGGAAGCAGTAGCCGGCGAAATACTTTCCCACAAGTTCGAAGAGCCTGGTCTTCCAGGCAATCAAGGACACAGGAGCTTGTTCACCTCGATTCACCTCTTGCGTAACGATCCCTTGGATCCAGCAGTGTTGAGGTTCAGTCTTACCAATCGTGTCGAAAGAGCTGTCGCTGATCAACACGCGCCTGATCAGTTCCTCCTTGAAAGGATGGATGCGAAGGGCCGCAACCACTGCTTTCAGCCTGGCAACAATTTTGTTCACCTCCCAGGCATCCACAATGGTGGGTTTCGGAAACATGCCTTTCCTCGAAGGGCAGATTCCTCCTCCTCGGTGTGTTGATGCATTCTTAGTTGGATGCTCTTGGCATTCTTGACCAGACGACAGGCTTCAGGCGGTTCTCTATAAAACCTGCCATCGTCAACTCAAAAGAAAAATCATCTAGTTGGCGCAAACGCCGTCGGTTTTTTTGCTGGAGGTCCGCCGCTTTGCCAAACCTCGGACGCTTTTCAAGCCATTCCATGCGCAATCAGCCCCTGAGCTCTGGCGCCAGCAGTTTCATTCTCCCGGCTTCTCGTAGGCCTCGAAGTGGATCGAGGAGACGACGAAGAAGGTCCAGTAGGAGTTGACGAAGTCCCTGCCAGAGGCTTCAATGGCGCGGGGGGAGCACTCTTGAAAACAGCTCACTACAAGCTTCAAGAAGAAGCTGAGGCCCTAGAGGCGGAAAGCAGTCAGTCCACCACCTGAAATCCAAGTACTCTAAACTCTAAAAAAAAAATCCCGGCAAGAGACCCCAACCAGTGTGTGTGAGGTCTAGTGGTGTAGCAGCAGAAAGTCCAGAGATCTATGTCTATATAGGTGAATAGGTGGATAGAGGTGATGGTGGTGATGAAGGTGGAGATCGTGGTGGTGGTGGTGGTGGTGATGGTGGTGGGCTTTGTTGACTTTGAACTGCAGTTTTCGTGGCAGTGGCAGTATTTTGTGGACCTTGAAGCGTGCATTTCGCGGCAGGTGCAGTACTTTGTGGACCTTGAAGTGCAAATTTCGTGGCAGATGCAGTGCTTTGTGGACCTTGAAGTGCATCCGCAGTACTTTGTGGACCTTGAAGTGGGTACTTTGTAAACCTTGAGGTGCAGATTTCGTTGCAGGTGCAGTACTTTATGTGCCTTGAAGTGAAGATTTCGTGGCAGATGCAGTCGTTTGTGGGCCTTGAAAGGCAGATTTCGTGGCAGCCGCAGTATTTTGTTGACCTTGAGTGCAAATTCCTGGCAGGCGCAGTTGTTTGTGGACCTTGAAGTGCAGATTTCGTGGCAAGCGCAGTATTTTGTGGACTTTGAAGTGCAGATTTCGTGGCAAGCGCGGTACTTTGTGGGCCTTGAAGTGTAGTACTTTTCTGAAAACGAGCCACGTGCACCGGTCACAACATCAGAGCACGTCGAAGATTACCACTATGTCGCTGGCCACGAAATCTACACATCGAAGTAAAGCCGCTCCGATCCCTTGCGCCTGTCACGAAAAGTCGGCTTGGGACCACACAAGCACGAGGCTTCCGTTGCGCCTGCCACGAAAATTGACCACCGCGCCCGAGAATGCGCACGGCGCTACAACGAGAGCGCAGTCGCGACAAGCGCCCGCTCCAGCCACCCAGATTTTGCGAGCCTGCGCAGTCGAAATGCACTTCGAAGATTTCGAGAGGCGTGACTTTGTACTGTAAATAGCAACGAACTAGCTGCACACGAACGCGTGACACCTCGATAAGATGCCGGCCCTCAACTCTTACCGGAAGAGCCCCACAGTGACCACACTGTTTGGGGAACAATGGGCTGACGAAGGCACAAATGGTCTTGAGGTCCTTGAGAAGACACTGGGCTGATGTCGCTTTCTGTTGGCCTTGAGTCATCCAGGTTGCGCATGATGGAAAAGGTGCCACCTTTGAGGGGTTGACTACGGCCTGTTGTTCAACACCTCACAAGCTCTTCAACAACGTGTTTGGGACTGGCTGTACGCTGGGCCAACACTGGGAGTGCCGACGCTGCCTTGTATCTGCGAGCGTTGCCGCAAGTATTCACGAAAGCTAGCACCAGCTAGCTGGAGTTGTCCTTGCTTTAGCAAGTGCGGGGCTGGAATCCTCGGGATCGCCGAATCACGTGAAAACTTCATATGTAGGGCCCCCCCCTCCCCCCCTCCCCCCCCCCCCCCCCCCCCCCCCCCCCGTGGGTTCAACTCCCCCCTCGGACGCCTCTACCTCTCGGGCATCTCTTATGGCATCCACTTTGGCTTAACTCCTCCGGGATACGGTGCAACAGATTCAACAAGCTCACATGTTCATGACATCGACATCGATAGAAGAAACCAAACAAATCATGCAAGCAGCTTTGTTTTGCCTTTGGGACACCTCTTGGGCACCTCTTATGGCATCCACACTGGTTCAACTCCTCCGTGGAGGTTTTGGGATACGGTGCAACAGATTCAACAAGCTCACAGGTTCGTGAACACATCGGATGCATCGAACAGTGTGGCAAAGTCCAGCCACGCTTCCTTAATTATCGGGGACTTCAATTCTAAGGTTGGCTGTGTCATTGCTGTTTGTGTGTCTTACATGTTCACAACGTTTTACCTCATGAGCATTTGCCTCACTCCGCTTGATGTCCCACCAGTCCGGATGCACCCCTGCTAGCTTTCGTCACCTACCCTCGGCCTCAAGTGTCCCATTCTGATCTGAAAAATCCTCTGGCTTTACATGCTCGCCCAGCACTTCCTCATAGTTCTCATTCGTGAAGGTGTAGGCGAAATAAGGACAGTGTCTTCTGGAGCCTGTGCCCATTTTTTTGAGCGTGTGTGTCAGAACTTTCACACCCGACATACATGTCAAGACTCCGCTTCGCTCGACAGTGGCCCAAAGTGACCTTTCGCTTGGAAAAAGGTCCGCGGCGTTCTTTTTGTCATGGTAGCGGAGCCGAGCAAAGCCTCGGCTCCAGCCGCTCCATCCCGCCGGATGCCAGGGATTTTGATCCTGGTGCTGAACCTGATGAAGATAGGCGGAGATGTTGAGCTCATGGACGACTTCATGAACGAGGAGGTGAATGCGGTGAACTTCCCCTACAAGGACATGGAGAACGAGCAGGACATGGTGACGAAGGAGTGGATGAGCGGGGATTGGTGCCCTGCAGATGACGGCCTTAGTGGTGGCCATGACAGCACGATGGACTTTGAGATGAACTCTATGAGGTGGATTGGGACCACCAAGATATCGGCTGTTGAATGTCCTTTGAGTGTTGGCCAGCTGAAGGTTGGATCCATGGGTGGAGGTGAAACCTCTACAGTCGAAGATTGGCACTTTGACTTTTCGTGTTTGGAGGACCTCAACGCACAGACAGTTCAAGAGTTGAGCTTGAACTCAAAGCCTGTCCAGGATTGGGGCTTGGACTACACGAATGAGAGCTGTGAAAGCTTCATGCAAAGCAAGTCCACAGGAATGGTCACTAGCTACTTCCTTAGGAATGTCAAAGTGGCTGAGAATTTCATCGGTGCCTTGGTTTTTGACCTTGAACGGCATTCAGTGATCCTGCAATGGATGGTGGAGAACTTTGGATGGGAAGTTTACATGTTCTTGAGCCTCTTCTTGGTGCTAGGAGCTGAGATGATGCGACGATCCCAACAGCAATCGAGGACCTTGGTGAGAAGGCATCATGAGCCCAGGGGCCACTTGAGCAAAGCACGAAGGTGGAATGGAGGCCTTCGACAACGTTTTGAATTCAGAATGAAGACGAGAAGTCTGATCTTTTTGTCCTTATGGACTTCTGGCCAAGCTATGGATGGAGAGCAAGCTCAGAGGATGTTCAATCATCTTTTGCAGATGACTGAGGCTACGATGACTGCGGCACGGTCCTCAGCTATGGTGGCTGAGAAGTTGAACAAGAAAGACAGCCATGGCAGCTTCAGCGAAGCAAGCAAAGTGCTGAGAGCACCTGAAGCTTTTGAAGTGGATGATCCATTGAAGTTTGTCAGTTGGTCTGACAATTTCAAGAACTGGCTGACCTATGGGGACCATAGGTATGTGGAGCTCCTCAAGCAGGTGGAGGAGTTGGATGAGCCGTGCACTTTGGCAGAGTTTGCATCAGATGAGGTGATCGAGCTTGGTCATATGTTGTTTGCCATTTTGGCATCCTATGTGAAAGGTCCAGCAGCCCAATTTGTGAAAGCAGCATCAACAGATCGCAATGGGTTCAGAGTGTGGCAGCAGCTGCGCAATTTGTACTTTGCGAGGGCACGACCTCGAGTGATGGCCATTGGTCAAGCCATCATGGGTCTGCCACAATTCCGAGCTGGACGAAGCATGATGGAAAACCTCTTGCAGTTAGATTTGCTCTTGGATCAGTACAGAGTTGCCTCAGGCCATGAGATGCCTGATGACTTGGTGGTGTCCACGGTGATGAGGTGCGTCGATCCGAATGTCCGCAGACACCTCGAGTTGACTTTGGATGATGCAGTGGACTACAACACGCTGAAAGAGAAGTTGATTTTGATGGATAAGAACTCTCGAGTGTGGTCAGGTGACACCTACCTCAAGCTGGTTCAGAACACCCTTGATGCCAACAATGGACCAGCACCTATGGAGGTTGACAGCGTGAACCAAGTCGGCAAGGGCAAATACAAAGGAGGAGGAAAGAAGGGCAAGAGCAAGAAAGGTGGTTGGATTCCTTTTCCGTATGGTGGCGGAAAGACCGGAGGCAAGTTCCAGAAGGGCAAAGGTGGCAAGAAAGGCAAAGGAGGTAAGAAAGGAAAGAAGGGCAAAGGAAAGTTCCATGGTCCAGGAAAAGGCAAAGGCAGCAACAACCCCAACACGTGTCGCATTTGTGGACAGCAAGGCCATTGGGGAAATGAATGTCCAAACAGAGCCAATGCCGTGACACAATCCATGCCAACAGGAAGCAACACTGGTGTTTCTGAGAGTGACATCGCAAGTTCAGCAGGTGGCAAGCTTCGTGGAGTTGGCACTTCCTCAACGACCTCAACAACAGCAAGCAAACAGGTTCGACAGGTTCGACTTTACCATGTGGCTACTCCTCGAGAAGAAACTTCAACTCCTGTGCTGTATGACCTGCAGAGTGAAGGAGGCGACAGTTGGATCTATGATGACAACTACAAAGTCAATGTGGTGTCATTTGCACTCGATGATGGTTCAGATGAGGAGTTCATAGCTGCAGATGCTTCAGACAAAACCTGGCGCTGGTACTTTGGTTTGCCAACAAGACGCTATGTGATGGAAGAGCATGACCATGAAAAGCCAACAGTGTTTCATGTGAACATGGTCACAAGCAATGAGGAGAAGATGCTGATTGTGCTCGATTCTGGTGCAGACATTAGCCTTTTGCCGAGATCAATGGCAGACAGAGGAACCTCGCAGAAGCTTGGCAAAGCTGTGTTGGAAGACGCGCAGGGTTCCCAATTGGCTACCTATGGTAGAAAACTGGCACAGATCGAATGTGAGTCAGTTGAAGGCTCAGTCATCATTGAGGATGACTTCATTGTGGCATCAGTCCAAACACCATTGGTGAGCATGGGACGACTTCTTCAGAAAGGATGGCGTCTTTGTCCTGGCAACACAGAGACAGGAGTCCAGTTGCAAGCACCAGATGCCCAATGCACAGTTCCCTTGTACTTTCGCAAGAACTCTTTAGCTTTGCTGGGAACGATTAACCGAGTGCAACAGGTGCCAGATGAGCTACAAGGACGACTTCCTGAGGTGGCGAATAGAGATGACAATGATGTCTTGGTGGTGCAAACTGTGATGAAGCTCCATGACTTCTTCTGGGAGAGCTATGGCTTGAGAGCTTGGAAGACAGGACCTGATGGCAATCCTTTCAAGTTCAACTACGCCAGCAAGTGTTTCGAGAATGCCCAACTCATGTGGAATATCCACTGGTGGCCTATGAGATCCACCCTCATTCGAAAGCGTGATGACTCTTGGGAGCTGGTTGAACACTGCTGTCGATACTTCACACTTGAGGATCCAGAAGGAGAGATTCCAGAGTGCAATGGAGAAGAAACTCAAGTGCTAACAGTTTTGCACAAGACCAAAGAGCCCATCAAGTTCTTCGGCATGGTGGTTGGTGAGACCACAGCGACTTCAGGCGGTGTCAATGTGGAGAGTGATGATTTTCATTTGAGCAGACTCCAGAGGAGGTGGAACAACAAGATGCAGGTGTCAGTTGGGATGGTCCAATCCCAGTCCTCGAGAATAGAGAGAGTCTGGTGGTCAATGGACTGGAGTTGAATGCCAACAGTCCTTTAGCATTGCTCCAAGGTGCAGCCGAGTACTTGGGCTTGAACAAAGGAGGTGCAAAGAAAGCAATATGGAATCGCTTGAACCAGAAGGTGCAACAATTGGAGTATGAAGAGCTGTTCTTGGCCACCAACAAGCTCTACAAAGAAGAAGCCAGGCAGAAGGGTTTGGTTCAGGTGAACATTCCTCGACAACCAGGCAAGGAGGAGAGAGAACTTCATGAGTTGACCCACCTTCCATACAGAGATTGGTGTGACTTTTGCGTTGCTACAAAGGCCAGAGATGACCATCAACGAATTCTCGACCCATCTGCTGAGGGAAGAAGAAATATTTCTTCAGTGCAGCTTGACTACGCCTATGGTCGGTCAGGAGGAAACAACAAAGCCGACCTCACCACGATCTTAGTGGGTGTCGATGCTGAGACACGCATGCTTTTGGCAGTGCCTGTTGAAGGAAAGGGTGCTGACTTGAGAGGTCAGGCTGAACATGTTGTCAGGTTCACCCTAATGCTCAACCAGTATGGCAACGTAGAGGTCATCGGTGACAATGAACCCACCATGAGGAACCTCTTGACCTACATCCAGACAATTAGGCATGGTTTGGGACTGCAGACCACAGTGACGCACTCGCAAAAGAAAGGACAGACAAACCAAGTTGAGAGAGCCATCCAGACACTGAGGAAACAAGCTTCATGTTTGATGACGATGGCCGAGGACAAATGCTTGATCTCCTTGGAAGGCAGTCACGCATTGTGGTCATGGGTCTACTTACATGCTGCATGGTTGATCAACAGATTTGCCTCACATCGAGCTTTGCAAGCTACTCCTTTTGAGTTGGCAACAGGCAGACGCTATGCTGGAAAGGTTGTGTGCTTTGGTGAGTATGTGATGTTGCTCCAACGACAACCAGGAGTCAAACAAGGCCCACAATGGCTACCAGGCATTTGGGTTGGCAAGACAAACGAAGAAGATCTACATCTGGTGGTTTCTGGTGATAGAGTGATGAGAGGAAAGGCCATTCGACGCACAAGCGAGCCATGGAGGTCAGTCTACTTGTTCATGGTGAAGGCCAAGCCGTTCAGGAACCCACACCAGAGAAGGCCTATGAAGATCTTGCCATCCACACCTATGGTGCCAAGACCTGTGAGAGGCCCAGGCAAAGCGAGAGAGAAAGATCAGCTCGATGAGATGGAGAAGGAAGTTGAACAGGCAGGTCAACAAACCTTTGGAGGTCGAGATCCTGATGCAGAAGAAGTTGAGAAGTATGCCTTGGAACATCCAGGAGGAACACCACAGCAACAGGAGGAGACAATGCCCAAGCGTGGACAGAAACATCCTGCAGAAGGAGGAGAAGAAAACCAACCAGCAGACAAGTATGTTTGCATCCCTCCACTACCTCTTGGTCTTGATGATGAAGCTGCAAATGCCGGTGAGCGAGTACCAACAACTCCAGAACTTCCTCTTCGTCGAAGAGATACCGAGCAGATGGTGGATGATAGTGGAGTTGAGGAGAGCAGAACAAAAGTGCCAAGGACAAGTACTTCGTCAAGTCCTACTTCCCTGTTCAAACCGCATTTTGCAGGTGGAGTACAACAAGTAGAAGAGCGAGCAGTGGATGAGTTCCAATGGGAACAGGAGGTAGCAGACTTTGATGGTGGTGACGAGATGCTCTTGATGGAGAAATTCCTGTCTGAAGAGGTGATTGATGAGGGAACTCCACCGGAGGTGGGGCCAGTTGAACTGGAGAAGATTGAGGCAGCCGCAGGACAAGAAGAGATACAGAGGTTGCTCAACATGGGAGTGCTGAAGGAACCAAGCACCTCAGACTTGGAGAATGGAAGCATCCTCACTACCAGGTCAGTCTTTGATTGGAGGGTGAGAAATGGAAAGTGGAAGAGAAGGTGCAGATATGTTGCAAGAGAGTTCAGAGGCAATGACCAGACGACAGCTGAGACCTTCGCTCCAACCTCAAGCTTAGCAGCTACAAGGCTTCTGCTGGCTACCCATGCGATTCTGGAGTGGAAGCTGAGCTTCATAGATGTGAAGGACGCATTCCTACTGGTACCTCAGACAAAGTTGGTACTGGTAGAACAACCAGCATGGTGGAAGCCTGAGGAGTTGGGAGAAGGTTCAAGTGGAGCCAAAAGATACTGGCGGTTAGCAAGGTGCCTTCCAGGCCAGCGAGATGCGGCTTCGAGGTGGTTCGACTACCTGAAGGAAGCCTTGGAGGCATTGGGAATGGAAAACCATCTTTCCCTACCGTCGCTGTTCAGGTACAAGGAGAAAGATTTGGGCATGGTATGCCATGTGGATGATTTGATTGTGGCTGGATCAACAGTGGAGTTGACCTGGTTCTTGGAGAAGATGAGGAACAAATTTGTGATCAGTGAGTCAGGCATTTTGCCAAATCCTGACCAAGAAGCTGATGAACCAATCCGCTGTTTGAAGAAGCGCCACTACTTCACCAAAGAAGGCATCGTGATTGCTCCTCATGAGAAGTATGTGCCAAGTCTGGTGGAACTCTACAACTTGTCCCAGAGAGCTGGCAAGGCAACCCCAGAGAGCACGCAGCTGGATTTAGAAGGAACTCCAGAGGATGTGTTGACAGGTGGGGATCAACACCGTTTCCGGTCAGCTTTGGGAACTTTGCTGTACATTTCCCAGGACCGAGTGGACATCCAGCACAGCGTGAGAAACCTCAGCCAATTCATGGCAAGTCCAACCAAGAAGGCTGAAAGTGAGCTGAAGCACCTCATCCTCTATCTCAAGAGGACTGAGCAGTATGGCATTCTTTTGCCATACACCAAGTACAAAAGCAAGAAGGCTGAAATTCTCCTACAGCCAGACAGCCTCGATGATGTGGATGCCTTGGAGAGCTGGAGTGACAGTGACTGGGCAGGTGACAGATCTTCGAAGAAGAGAAGGAGGCACAGCGTAAGCAGTGTGATGATTTTCTTGAATGGGTGCTTGATAGCAGCCTGGTCGAGATCTCAGAAGAGCATAGCTCTTTCATCCTGTGAGGCTGAGTTCTTAGCTTCTGCAGGTGGGGCAGCCGAAGCATTGCAGTTGAAGGAGCTTTGGCAGTTCTTGACAACAAGAGAAGTAATGATCAAGACGATCACGGACAGTTCTTCCTGCAGAGCATTCACTGAGAGACTTGGAGTTGGACGCTTGAAGCACATAGACACAAGGTACTTGTGGATGCAGCTTGAAGTCAAGAAGAAAACTTTGAAGATGGAGGGCATCCCGACTTTGTGGAACATGGCGGGTTTGGGCACCAAAAGGTTGTCACGCCAGAGAAGAGAATTTCTTATGTTTCTCATTGGTGTGATGGAGATGAATGTTGAAGGTGCCGACCAGACTTTCTGTCATGTTGGAGAGGAGACCTTCCATGAAGAAGTTCGAAAGAAGAACCTGGCGCAGAAGATGAAAGAAGTGAAGAAGGAGATGGTTTGTGCCTTGGTTGAAGAGAAGAGTGAGACAAAGACCAAGATCTCAAAGTCCATGGTGAAGGCAGTGACACTGCTACTGCTCCAACCTGGAGCCTATGGACAACAAGAAAATGAGAGTGACGAGAACCTCACGACCAGTTCCGCCAACAGCCGGAGCCAAACCAACTATGGTTGGTGGAGTGTCTACATCCTGATGTTCCTGATCTACACGGTCATTGTGTTTGGAGTTGGCGTGTGGCTTGGATATACAAAGTGGAAAAAGATCTCAAGGTGGATGAGGAGAGTCAAACCTTACCTGCAAGGTGATTGGTTTGAGGATTTCCACAGAGATGATGACCAACAGCCAACACGGTCAGGACTGGATTTGAGAGAATGGGCAATACGAGCTTCTGTTGAAGCAACTGGAGGTGAATGGGTGAGAGCACCACCACCCGCACTACCAGAACCACTACGAAGGCGTGGTGGAAGAGTTGGTCGACAGCGTGAGGGACCAGAAGGAAGCTTTGATGAGGAAGAGGAGGCTTCTTTGCAGAGCAGGAGAAGTTCAAGACGCAGACCACGAGAAGAGGAGCAAGAGGAAGGAGAAGAAGAGCCCACAAGCATCAACAGAGACGACATGACGGTCGAAGAATACATCACAGATTGGGACCCAATGCTGCACAGGCTTAGGCCATACAGGATCTTAGCATCCATAGAAGATGCAGAGAGCGGAGAAGAGTTCTTTGTTCTATGCCCAGAACGTGGCTACAGAAGAGCTTACAGGTCGACAGCTTCAGAGAGAGGTGAAGAAGCTGGTGCAGAAGACATGGACGTGGATTCAGGTGTACCCTATGGAGGTGAAGCATACCCTGAAGTGCATGAAGAAGGAACAACTTTGCCAGATGATGACTATCTATGGCAAGCCTATGAGAGAGATGAGCCACCAGAAGCCCTTGACTGGAGCAAGCTTGAGAACTGCATTCGCTACTTGAGCGAAGATGAAGAGCGGAGAGCCAGACGACTGCTAGCGACCGGACTTTTCTCAAGGTCGCAGTTCACGCAGTACGTGCAGGCAAGGCTGACCTGCAAGTTTGGCGAGCACTATCCCTTCCTACGGTTCGACCATGCCCTGGGTTGGGATGAAGAGTACAAGAAGGCTTTTGCGGCCTGGTGCGTGGCCGTGATGTCCAACCAGTGGGAGAACGACTGGAGGACGAGAGTGGCACGCTACGCTATGGAGGGTGAAATGTGAGGAAAAAGGCCGCACTAGCGCACGACTTTTTAGGTGGGGTGTCAGAACTTTCACACCCGACATACATGTCACGACTCCGCTTCGCTCGACAGTGGCCCAAAGTGACCTTTCGCTTGGAAAAAGGTCCGCGGCGTTCTTTTTGTCAGTGTGGCCAACGATGCCTCACACCAAGACTTGAAAGGAATGCGTGTCAGGTTGTGGTGGTCTTGTACTTCTTTGCTAGGCATATTTGCGTCCTTGATGGCCACTGGTTTTCTTTTCTCTTCTTCATACAGTTTCTTTGCGATTCCAACCTCAATCTCCCACTGTAGCCGCAACTTGAAGTTGTGCAACCTGGTAGGAAGACTACGTTCAGCGCATGCTTGTTTCAACTTCTTGCCCTCATCCTTGAAGGTGTAAACCTTGTCGTCTAAGGCCACTTCTTTCTGTGGCTCACTTTCATGATGCTGTGGCTCTTCCAGAACTAATGCTGCCTCATCTGCTTCACCTTCATCGTCCCATTCGACTTGATGAAGTGCATCCTTCACCTTTGGGAATGGCGCCAGTGGGACTTCACTGCCTTCTTCAGAAATCCTCAAACTCTGGTGGGCTGAGGAATGCCAAAGTCTGTTGAGGATCTCAAGAAGATCACCTTGTTCCTTGAAGTCTTTCTCTCAAGCTGACACCAAAATCTTTTCCTGACTTCTTCATCAACGTCATCCTTTTAATCCACTTGTCATTCACCATACCTTCTGAGTTGAGGAACTTGTCAGCTGTACTGCTACACCATTGGGAGGCGATGTCCGAGAAATGATCTTGAGCTCCTTGCTGAGATAGCCTTCAAGAACAAAAATGCGATTGGTGGATGTGCTCATCCTCTCGTGGTTTTGTTGTTGTAGGGGTGCATCCTCGTCAACCTTGCAAATGCTCACCATCTCAATCTTGGCCCTCAGGTGGATGAATCAATGTCTCCGTCCTTGGATTCCTGAGACGCAATCCACAGTCCTCGTGGTCTATGGCCTCTGGCAAGGAATTTCCCTGCACAAGCAATGGTCCTGGCCAAGTGCTAACTGCTCGTGAATCTGTATGAGGCACTCGTCTGATCTTCGAACTGTGAGCTTTGTCACACCTGCTGAGGCAATCACCTTGCCTTGAGCATCAATCATCTTCACCTTTTCTTTTTCCACCCAACTCTTCAACATTTGCATACCCCTGGCTGATGGGCAGCACCGAGATACCAGCGCCTCAGTCCAGGGTGATCAAGACCATAGAACCCAGCTGTCATGCTCCTCTTCAAACGCGTGGAAGATGTACTCCTCCATCATCCATTCGTCATCATCTATCTGATGGCTCATAGCTCTTTGGCGTCTCATTGGTCTGGGTCAACATCCATACCCGACTCACTTCGCCATAGCCTCATCATTTTCATCTTCATCTTCATCTTCATCTGCATCTTCATCTTCATCTTCATCTTCACCTTCACCTTCTTCATCATCATCATCATCATCATCATCATCATCATCATCATCATCATGTTCTGTCATATCGAACACTTCTGTCTGTGGGGCATCTGGCGGTGTCAAAGGCCTCACACGTCTGACCGCAGTAGCTTGCGCTTGAAGTCGCTGACGCACCCTGACCTGCGGTGGACTGAGTATCATCTGAGGCCTGCACTTGTTGAACTCGCTTTGGACCCAAAATTCTGTGGCCATGTCGCCCTTCTTCTCACAATTGTGGCATGTGGCTCTGTTGTGCTTGCCTTTGCCATCCTTGCCTTTGTCCTTTCCTTTGGACTTTCCTTCGTCATACTTGCCTTCGACTCCTTTGAACGAGGAACCCTTGCTTTTGCAATCATTTTTTCCTTTGCCATTCTCCTACCTTTTCCTTTCTCGCCCTTGGAGACGACATCAACCTCCATGGGCACCGCCTCGTCGGATTGCCGTACTGGCACCTGCAAGGAATTTGTAGAATCTCATCGTGCTGTGATGTTTTCAAGGTGCAGAATCTTCTGGCTCAATTTTTCGTATCTGGTACCCTCTGTAATTTGCATCTGGACCTGTGTCCTCAAAGCAACTGGCAATGCCTGCAAGATGCAGATGGCCGCCAGCATAGAATCCCTGGGAAATTGATATCCAGAAACCCTCCCACACTCTCCCACCAGCGTCTCGTAAGCAGGAATCTGTTCTGCTATTGTTTTGTTCGAAGGGAATTCAACCCTGCTCAATTGTGTCAACAGGGCCAATCCTTGAAGCCGTTGAAGTCACCGATTGATCAACGAAAGAGGTCGGTTCTTCATGTATGAAAGCAGCGCCCCATAGAACTTCACACTCAAAACCATGGTATCTCCGTCCATCTCCGAGGCTTCGTAGTTCTCATCGGGTTTCTTGTTGATGGTTTCCAGCAGCACTGCCGTCCTTTGGTCAGCAGCCTTGATGAACTGCTTGACATGTTTGTCGCATTGTTGGTTCTGTTGTACCTGCAGAAGCTGCTGCAATGAACGCTGTGAAAGCTTCCAGTGCATACTCTGCCATTGTATAAGTCCATCAAATGTCAAACGTCCTCCGTCTTCTGTCCAGACAACTTGTTGTCCTTGCTTCCACTCACCCAAACACTGCACACCACTTGCCCAGAACACACGAAATCGCTTTTGCAGCTCTTGATCGTCCTCGAAAGGCTCGAAATGCAGTAGCCTCCAGTTCCTGGGAATCTGGACCACCGAATGGGCCGAATGGGGCTCTTCTAAATAAATGAGCTCTGGCGGACTGCTTCTAACATGTTCTAACCTTTTGTTTTGCGAATTGGATGGGTGATCGCTCACCCAAAACCAACTTGTACACGTGAAAATGTCTGCTTTTGATCTCGAAATGGTGGGTTTTGTATTCTGTATGCTTTATCTGTTCTGCCAACACCAAAAGGGCTGCTAACGCACGCTAAGCCCACAACACACAAGATCCTAAAAACCAGGCCATCTTGAACTCACCCGCCTTGTAGATGAAGTCGCCCAATGTAGCGCAACACCCAGCGGTTTTCGACTCGCAAACTGGAGCCTGGAGGATACACGGTCGTGAGCTCATGAACACACCTCAAGTGAACAGGACTATATCGATGACTCGATCATGGAATGTGACAGAACCCCAAAAATCCAAGGAGGCATACTTTTGATGTTTCAACAAATATCAACTGGATCCAAGCCTCTTCAAAAGGTATTTGGTCCCCAAACCTTGGCATGTCCTCCACTCAACCGCTCGCATGATCATTCGGCGCGGCTTCAGGTTGAACATTGGGTGGGCCCTCCGCAATGGGTTCCACGTGCTTTAATTGCCTTCAAGCCTTCGCCAGACTTGCTGCCGTTGGCGGCGAGACAGTCTGCACCACTTTGGGCAGTGGGACAGTGGGCAAGAGCTTTCTGACATCATGTTCAGGTTTATTGACAAGTGTCCCTGGGCCACCGCCGGCTGACCCTGTGCGAATCTAAAAACTCTCACCCGAAAGCGGATCAATAAAAGCGACACACGTTCACTGCGCTGACCCTTGTTTGGAAACAGTGACTGTGGTATACGTCGTTGGCCAAACTGCAATTTTTGACAGATGGAGGGCCGCTCTTGAAATGAAACTGAAACTGCATGTTCGATGACAAACAAAACGACCGAAACTTGCTCCATAAAAGGTCCAGGAATACAAGCCCTGCAACTCACTCATTCCTTCGATCGTGGCAGCTACGAAAGGGCAGTGTTTTTGGTTTCCACTGCAATCGTTACACATCGTTACACGCCCCTGTGGCCTCCCGCAGGTTCGCAGGCAGGCAGGCCGTTCCTGACTTTCGCGGACAAGAAGGGGGAAGAGTGCCAAAACATTGGAAGCCAGCTCTTTTCTGGGTTCCTCCAATTACTGAAGCAACCAAAGGTTTCCGCTGGCTAGGTCAAGAGTTAATTCTTTGCAAAGGGGGTCAGTGAACACAGGCCCTGGGGAGGAATTGAATCAGGAGTCAGTTAATAAGTTAATACGGTACTTCGATATGCGCAGACATTTTTTTAAACTATAGAGTTGTTTCTGAGAACAGAACTTGTGGAGACATTGGTCGTAAAGGAAATAACCCTTGATTAGTATTGATTGATTTTTTGAACTCTTCTTTTCACACCTTTGTACTCAGCGTGGTTGTGACAGAGGATACGGAAGTTGTGTTTTAGTAAACCTGAAAAACCCAAGTATGCTTTGAAGCGGGAAGCTTGCTTTGTAGATGAAGGAAACAGGAAATCTTTTGTACATCTTAGTAATCTTAGGTTCCAAAAAATATTGGATGCAAGGAATCTTTTTCGAGTGACCTTTGCTCTTGTGGAGCATGGGTTTGTGATGGGCTTTGTCCTCAACTGCTACTGCACAGCTCCCAGGTTCAGATGTTGGGATTGTGCAGTTCTATCCCCTGTTGGTCGGTACATGCAAAAATGATTTTGCACTAGTGCATGGGCGGCATTGACAAAGACGCCTGCAGCTTGCTGAAGAAGAGCTTGGGTCGAAAAGGAAAAGAACCGTATTTGACACAATCCAGGCATACACACCAGTGTTTTATTGTTTGTGTCTTCTTCCCCGACCTCCCCTTGTCTAAATTTCGTCACCTTTTGAAAGAGGTGGTGACACAAAACACAAGTCCACCCACGAAATCATAACAGTGGCTTGGTACCATGGCGTCGGCAAGCGGGTCCAAAACAGTTCATGTGTCATTTTCAATTGGCGAGTTTGAGCAAGCAGCAATTCCTGTAACAGTTAATCAGGTTCACCCGAACAAAGCACCATGGCCACCGCGGCTGGACAGATTCATGCACATTCATTTTCACCAAAGTGATGCCATCAAAATCAAGTGATGCCATTCATTTTCTTTCCTTCTTTCTCGGGCTTGTGTTCAAAGCCATGCTCACAGTACCAATGAACCGTATTACCCTCTTCCACCACATGTCTCTTATTTCTATTTTTTTGGGTGGGCGCGGGCATCTAGATCAACAACAAAAACAGAAAGAGCATCAAACAAAAAACAAAAAGAGGATCAAACACAATAAAGGATCAACACAAATATTCCTTGATAGGCCTCTTCTGCTCCTGGCCCTGTGGTCTGCGGGTCCTCTGGTCCTCTGGTCCTTTAGTCCGCTGGTCCACCGGTCCTTTGGTCCCCTGGTCCCTTGGTCCCTTGGTCCTCTGGTCCACAGGCCCTTTGGCCCCCTGGTCCTTTGGTCCTGGTCCGGCTGATGCTTTTTGATGCCTTTGATCCTTTCGCTTGTAGCTTATTGGCCGCAGTTCTCCTGCAAACGTACAATGCTTGTGGCTTCGGTTGCCCTAGGTCCTTTTGTGCACTTTTAGATTCCTTTCACTGAAAGGGCGATAGGGTACATAGTTTCTACTGATTTCTTTTGTGGTGCTTTGTTTTAACGTTTGGTTCGCTTTGCCCCCCTCCAGCACCACGAAATCTGCACTCTTGCACCGCGCCTGCCACAAAAACTAACTACTGTATGTAAAGGGTCGCGCGTCGCATTTGCAGATTGTCCTCCTTCTTTGGCCGGACCATGCGTGAGCATTCAAGTGTAATAGCCCCGCAGCTTTTCACGTAGTGATGGAATGTAACGACTTTTTGAGCCGATGCTCAACCCCAACCATCCTCAGTGGGCTATATAGAATATTTCTTTCTTGATTCCCTTTTTATGTTTTTCTTTTTGGGGGATCCCCGTTGAATATTTTTTTGGCTTCCCTTTTAATTTTTTTGGCTTACCTTTTTATTTTTTTTGATCCCTTACCCGGGGGCACGTTGCTAAACACAAACTTTGTCGGTTCTAGTTTGATGACTCCATTCACATGGAGAATTGCCTTGATGCGAGATGTGTATTAAGTAAAGATTGTGGAATTTGTTGCTGGGTTCTCGCACGGGTAGTTGGACGATTGAACAGTTGCAGCGTTTGGCTTTGGCATTTCGATTTCATTCGGTGCTGATGATTGGGCAAGCTGCACGAAGAACACTTTCAAATAGATACATGGGAAGTAGTCGTGGCCACAGAATCGCTGCAGCGGTGGCAATGTGGGTTTGGAATGAAAGAAGCCACATGATCGACGTGTTTGCGCAATGATGCTGTCATACCACCATGGTGCTGTGGAAGGCTTGCTGCGATCACAAGCTTGTCTGGCTGTTCTTGGGCAAGGCCTTGGAATTCAGTCGTTTGGAGGCAAGGGCTAGGTTGCCATTGGCGGGTCGAAATCGATGGGTTGAATCATAGATTGCAAAACGGAATCAGGCCCTTTGCCCTGTATCATTGCAAGGAAAGTGGTATTGGAAGCCTTCCGGAAAGTGTTGGCGGGCTGTGCAGACAAACAAGCTCCACCTTTGATTTTTCTGCTGAACACATCGCAGGAACTCGTCGAAATAAGTGCCGAGCATTAAGATTGCTTTACGAGTTCGGGGTGTTTCGATCGCGGGCCCAGGAAGAAGCTGAGCTCCTGGCAAAGCGCGCGTCTGAAGACCCACTGTGGGCAGGCAGGCAGGTGCTTGCAAATGCTTGTCTGAATTATGCGACTGGGTGTGCGCTTGCGCAAGGGTCCTCAACAAAAACTTTGTTTTTGGGTAGGGCGACGCGAAGCACAAAAACGCAACACAAGTTGGCATTCAATAATTGTATTGGACCACTTGGTTTTATATATACTTGTTCTTCTGTTGAGATTTGCTTGTAGTGCCGGCATCCACCAGGATTGGTGTCCAGCTTGTCCGTGATAGGTGCCGACTTTGGCACAAAAGACCGTGCTGCTGCCTTTGCCTGTGGAGGGGGCTTTATTGCAAATGCACGATTGCTTGTTCCGGATATACTATCCGGCCGCTTGAATCCAGAAAGCATCGACGGAGTATTCGTGAATCATGCCCATCAGGTTGCTGAACTTTCTGCTGATGCTTTTGTCCTTCGGCTCTTCCGTTTGAGAAATACGCGCGGGTTCATCCGTGCAATCTCTGACATGCCAGATTCCTTTACTCGAAGTCATGTTCAACTTGAGAAAGTGATGCAACGTTGTTTTCTCAATGACCTGGAAGTTTGGCCGCGAATACGAAAGGAAGTTCAGAATAGTTTGAAGCAGGAGAGTCAGCCAGAAGTGGTCCAAATCACACTGGAGCTTCCAAAGCAGATGCTAGAACTCCAGCGGCACATCCTCAACATTGTGCAGTCAACATTGGCAGAACTCAAAAAGGATCCTAATCTAGAGCTCGGCTTGTCCACGTTGGATGCGAAAGATTCAGTCTCAGCAGCTTTCGAGGTGGAACTCCGGCAAGTCTTGGATCCAGCGTGGCAAAATCTTGGGCCATTTGCCAGGCGCCTGGTGAACGACCTCAACAGAGTCCGACGGCTCTTGACTGAGTTGCTGCGTGGGGACGCTGTAGACTTCCTGCGCCTGTTGGACACCTTGTGTGGCAAGGAGGCTCAAACAGCACCTGTTTGGCTACATAGCCCTGATGCGCAGGCAATGCTTGCTTTTGCAAAAGGGCGTGTGTATGAAATTTGCAGAAGCCAACATGATTCCACACCGTTCTTGAGAAAAAAGTTGGAACCGCATGCGAAGTGGAGCAAAATCTTGGATGCCATTGATCGGACAATATCTAAAGTGGCAGCTGCAGAAAAGTTGTTTGAGAAGACAGCTGCTAGCGGAGTTGGGGATGAAAACAACTTCCCGCACAGCGATATGGAGACATTGATTGACGAGTCTGATAGTGACGTCGAGATTGTAGGGGTCAAGACAGTGAAGAACAAAAAGCGGCGCACCGTGCCACCAAGTGCAAGTGAAGTGTTGGAGCCGCGGATCCTCATCATAGCCCCGGACGACCGCTCGAGACGCCAGCTTTCCACATTTCTGCACCGCGGCGCTGAAGCGACGCTACTGGACAATCTGGGATCCTACTTCCGAGATCGTGCACCTCGACTGCGCCAAGAGTCTGGATTGAGCATCGTGAGGGAGGGAGCCTTGATGGCTCAGGAGGCTGATGCGGCTGCCCAAGAGCTGGAGAAGATCCGGCCCGATGGTGGTGCTTTACGCCTTCGAGAACTGCCAGATGGGAGACCTTGCCATCCCAGAATTGACGTTGTAACAGAAGATGCTGAAGGCCAGCTGGAAGTTCACATGGAGGAAATGCAGCCACATGCCGTAGTTGTTTTCGAACCTAGTTTGCATGCCATCCGTGCGGTGGAAGTGTACTATGCCACCCTGCACTGGCGCGCCAGTGCCTGCGTGAAACTAGAGCCTGAGGCTAGCCAGGAAGAAGTGCCACTGCTTGGTGGTGACATTTCGCCTTTACATGTTTACCTCTTGGCATTTGATGATTCTATCGAGAATCATCGTTACCAGCAGAGCTTGGTGTCCGAAAGCCAGGGAATTGATTCTATCATTAAATTTCGGCAACACATGACGTGGCGAGTTGATTTGCCAGTTGAAGCTACCCCTGCAGAATCTTCAAGGCGAGGTGGAGGAGCCAGGGCATTGCAAGCAATGGCCAAACCTCGCGTCGTTGTGGATATGTGCCTTGAAAGGTAGAACATAGGCCCATAGATTTTGCAGTTTCTTGTAGGGCGATTTCAACACATCGAACCTCATTGTGCTGAAAAGACTTAGAGTCTTAGAGTTTAAAGCTGAGGCGAGAATTTCGTTCCACCTTGCCTTTCATGCTCCATTTGCGGGGCTTAGTGGTCGAACCAGCTGCTTGACCGCAGAACTGCCCGCTTAAGGTTTCATGGTATTGTCCTGCGACGGACTTGTTTTCGTTTCTTCTCTGGCTGCTGCTGCTGCTGCTGGTGGCTTTCTTTGTTTGCTTTCATCTTTATCATTTTCTCGCTTCTTTCGCATCCTTTGGCTTAGCATTGTAATCTTCCGTGCCGTCAAGCCACATTCGGGCGAAGGTCACTATCCCCGTGGGTGACTACATCCTCTCCCGAGACATTTGTGTCGAACGCAAGGCCATTGTTGATTTGGTGCAGTCGCTTTCTAGTGGCCGCCTCTATCAGCAGGCTCAGAACATGTGCCGACACTATGGAAATCCTATGCTCTTAGTGGAATTTGATCCTGCCAAGGGCTTCATCCTTCAAAGTAGCTATGCCATTGCACGCAGAGAGATTGAAGTGGGCACCAAGGACTTGCTGGGAAAGTTGTCGCTGCTGGTGTTGCATTTCCCAAAGCTCCGGATCATGTGGAGTCCGTCACCTCGATTTACAGCTGATTTTTTCATGAAGCTGAAAGAGGGCCGCTACCAGCCAGACTCCAAAGCCGCAGCTCAAATTGATGCAGAAGATTTGGAAGAAGACACCGAGGGGGCCCACAAGACTCAATCAAACTCAGCAGCCTTCGAAGTGCTTCGGAAGCTTCCGGGCATCACTCCAAAGAATATGCATGTGTTGGCACGAAGAGCAGGCAATCTGGCTGGGCTGTTAGATCTTTCCTTGGGGGAACTAGGCGAGATCATGGGGGATGCAAATGCTAATCAGCTACACAGCTTTCTTCGTGCAAGCAGTCAGACTGCCGCAACGCAAGATCGAGGCTTAGAGGACGTGGGGGCCGCAGGGGGCACGCAGGAGCAGTATTTGTCAGCAGACCTTCCAGAAGATCAATGAGTTCCTTGTGAAGGTAAGGGCTCCCGTGGAGGCCGTGCAGGTGAGCAGGTGAGGGCTCCCCGGGGCTACCTGGTGCGTCCAGGTTGGAAGCCTTGTTCCACTAGCGAGGTGCAACACATTCGCAGTGGAATGCTAGGCGCTGTTCTTGCAACGTGCGGCCAGTCAGGGCGAAATGCGGCCCCAACTAAACCGCACATGACGCAAAGCTTGAATCAGATCGCATGTTGAATTGTGCGACTGCGACGTTTGAAAAAGCCTTAGACTTCAGAGCTGCATGAGTCGATCATTGGGACAAACCGACCCTGTGTGCGGAACTCCATTGGACACAGGCGCACTAGCCCTAGTAGTGTTAAGAAACCTGTTTGTCAAAAGCCTGCGCTGAGCATGATCAAATTCCTCTCTGGACATCTCAGGACTAACTCTTTCCGAGGTGAATGCTGAGCAAGAACATTGGTCTCAAGCTTTGCATCAAAGGCAGAACTTTGAAGTAGCACCTTCAAGCCTAGTAACAGTGTTCGTCGCACTTGCGCCCCAAGAAAACGCGTGCTGACTACAACTCTGGGACTGCATGCATTTTGCAAAACTCAGGAGGCCCACCGAACACGGATGGAATACAACATTGTGCAACTACTAGTAACAGGTGCCACGCTAGTAGTAACAGGTGCCACGCTAGTAGTAGCAGGTGCCTTACTAGTAGTAACAAAAAGCTATTAGAATTGAAATTAAAGTAAATTTAAGGTTAGAGGACTAGCCATATGGCACAACCCGGATGGCAAGCTCCGCGTTCTCCCGTGCATTTGCAGCTGGGTCGGGTTGCCAGGGTTGAAGCTTTTGATTGCTTGGGCAGCATGTAATCAGGAGATGCAACAATGATGCATTATTTACAGGTGCGCCCGAATCACAAACTACCGCACACATGCCGCTCTTAGACATTAGCCTCATTAGCCGATTCAGAAACCAACCGATCAGGAAACTACGATTCAGAAACCAAAACAGCCGATTCAGAAACCAAAACAGCGGATTCAGCAACTACGATTAAGAAACCAAAACATTCCGATTCAGAAACCAAATGGTCCGATTCAGAAACCCAAACGAGCCGATTCAGAAACCAAGCGAGTCCCGATTCAGAAACCAAACCAGGCGATGCAGCAACTACGATTCAGAAACCAAATGAGCCGAATCAGAAACCAAAACGGCCGATTCAGAAACGAAGTCATGGTTGGAATGGGGTGGAGGGCAGGAGGAGTGTGGGGTGGGGGGGTGGGGGGGGGAACCATGGCCAAGATAATAACGTTCCATGTGGATGCAAAATGGGATTTTCTACTACTATGTACTACTACTACCACTACTATTACCACTACTACTACTACTACCACCACCACGACGACGACGACTACTACTACTACTACCACCACTGCTGCCACTACTACCACTACTACCACTACTATCACTACTATCACTACCACTACCGCTACCCCTACTACTACTACTGCTACTACTGCTACTACGACGACGACGACTACTACTACTAATAAAAGTACTACTACTACCACCGCCACCTGGGTCATCTGTTTCTTCTTTTGGAAGTGTTTTTGGTTTTGTTTTCCTGGTTTTGGTTACCGAATCAGCGGACTTTGGTTACCGAATCAGCGGTTTTGGTTACCGAATCAGCGCTTTTGGTTACCGAATCAGCGCTTTTGGTTACCGAATCATAGTTGCTGAATCGGACGGTTTGGTTACCGAATCAGACGTCGACCGCAGCTCTTGCATGCTGTGATGCCATCACGTGAACAACCTCTTCACATTGAAGCATGAATGGGAATACAGTATTTAATATTTTGCATGCTTGCGCCACATGGCTGACATGTCACTCTCACTTCTTGCCAGTTGCATGAATTCCACCCCGCTGTGGGTGGATGGGACCCTGACCTTGGGAGAGGTGGTGTGGGGAAAGGAGAAATTTTCAGCAGTTGCGGCTGACGTGGTTCATGGGCCGAGCAATCAAATGCTTGCAAAAATTTCAGAGGCTGTGCTGAGGTCCTCGAAGCTAGGAAGCCATGCTGTTTCAAAAAAAAAGATATATGTACATTATATACTCCAAACGCTGGCTGCTACCTAGCCTGGGGGAGCCCTTTGCACTCGGTGATGCCTGGCTGGAAGACGATTCAACACTCCACGCTCCCAGCAGAGCATTGACAAAGGCTGCCTGCAGGTATTGAATTGCACATGCCAGGACCATTCGTCATTCTTTCTGCGGAGGTTGATGAGAGTACTGCGTCAACTTGCCCAAGACTTGCTTGCTCTCTTGGTGGGGCGTTAAGTCATTGAAGGGCTGGACATTTTGGTCAGAAACGAGGTGGTGGCGTGGGGAGGGGGAGGGGTGAGATGAGCGACATGAGCACAACACTACACATTGACATGCTGACGCGCTGGAGCAGCTTTGCCATGAGCACAGCACACCAAGGCGAGGAGCAGCTTCCAAGTCTTCGGCTTCAAAAGGCTTCGGAGTTCTTAGTTAAAATCGGGCTCGAGCAGGGTCTTTTTTGGGGGCGCTGTTCAACGTTTGATTGATGATTAAAGTATTGCACGCCGGTACAGAGTTATATATCTATAAACGAACAAGCCAAGACGACAGAGTTTTGCCGTTCTTATGTCTCATCTGCTGGGCAGGGCGCGGTCGTGGGGATTCTTCGCAGGCACGGCCCTTGGTGCTTCAGGAGGTTGAAGCATTTTGCACCACATGTTGAACACATGGCATGTGTTGCGGGCGAGGTTGTGCGTTGGGCACTGCTGTTTTTTGAAAGTTTAAGCTTCAGCTTCGACGCAGCTTTGGGCTTTGTTTGGGTGGCTCAAGGCACTTGTTCCAGCGGAGGGAAGTTGTGCAGCGGTTCGCATTGGGTTCCCCCCTCAATTCGCAATGGTCAAGGGCAAGTCCAAAGGCAGTGATGAATTTGAAGATCAACTGGCCGATCCTTGGCTTGGTATTAGCCGCTAGCCGATGACAAAACCAAAGTGCTGTCAAGCATGACAAGAGATTTTTTCAGTATTGAATCAAGCCTGAAAAGCTATCGCATGACAGTCCCCACATTGTAAAGAGTTTTTTGGAGACTCTACGTCTACGGTGGATGGCTCATGGATGTTTATTAATTATTTACTGGTTCCACAATGGGAGACTTTTTTTTTTGGTCTATATAGAGTCTACTAAAGCTTTGTTTTGGCACTTGAGGTTGCAATGCACATGCGCGTCGATCCTGCCTCTCACCTACTCTTTTCCTTTCTCCTTTGTTTTTCTTCCTGCCTTTAAGAACAGCCGAGGACAAAAGCTACAAGAGTGGGATCCAGGAGGCATGGTGAAAAACGAGCAACTGCAATGAAACGGGCGGAGTTATTGTGCCTATCAAGTCTGGTTACATACATATATATATACATCTAAATAAAAACACACACACACACACATATATATATATATAAATACAGACACATGTCTTTAGTTGCAAAAAGCTTGGGTCGCAGGTCGCATATAAGCTCACTCCTTTAAGTAACGAAGTTGGATCCACATCTATGCCAAGGTGATCAAAACAACGCCAGTTCAACCCGGTGACTTTGACAAAAAGGTGTTCTGCCTTTTGGATGCTTTGAACGAGAAGGGCCGTGCCATGGAGGCCGGGCTTGTTGAGTGTTTCTCACCGGGACTATAGGTTCTTTCTTTGCGTTGACTTGCTTTGGGGTGACTGAACTTTGTTTCTTTTTTGTGTGCAGGCATGCGAGATCCTTCAAAACTCCCTTCGTGGAGTCCAGAGAAGGCGTATTTCCAATTGGAGAGGTTATATTTACAAGTTGATTCGACAAGTCGATGAATCGGCGTACCATGAGATGAAGGAATCAAGAGAGAAGGAGAAGGAGAATGGCACCCGAAGAAGAAGCAAGAAGACCAATGAGGGCAATGAGGAAAATGCAGCTTCAGCTCCATCCAAGAAAGAGTTCAACAAGGGAGCAACCGAGTTCATTCCGGGGAAACCTTGGAAGACTCCAGAAGTTCTCCCCAAGACTCTCCGCAAGGATGCTGCGGAGTTTGTCCCCACAGCAGCCCAGCCAGCGCCCATTTTTCCACCACCTTTGATGCCACTTCCGGGTCCAGCTGCACCCTTTCCAAACATTACCACACCAGCCTGGACAGCTTCAAATGGAGCTGGACACAGAAAAACGGCTCAAACGCCCATGAAACCTGATGCGCAAGAATTCTTTCCCGGAGTCTCTGCTTGGGCCGGTGCGATGGTGATGCCGAAAGGCAAGGCAAAGGCAAAAGTGAAACCCAAAGGGTCTCCATCCCGAGCACCAGCCAATGCAGCGCAACCAGTGTCTCCTGGCCTGCTGTCTGGAGGCCGGGATACCGACACAGCGGGTGGCACTTCGCCATCGCAGTCCAGCCCGGTGGTGCTGGACCCTGCCAAGCAGGACAAGGTGGCCATTAGTGATGGCTGCCGCAAGGCTTTTGCCTCACTTGTAGTTCCCAAAGGCAAGTCCAAGGGCTGTCAGGTCACAGGTGTTCTCACCGCACCTGAATGCCAAGCACTTCTGGCCTGCGCTCAGCAGCGGGGGTTCTCTCTTGAGAATCGGGCTGGTGGCGCCTCTGGCCGTCTTGTCACCAAGGACCCTTGGCTTGCAGAGCAACTTTGGAAGCGATTGTCCGGCTTGGTGCCTTGCATCATCAAGGGGAAGAAGGTCCTGGGCATCCAGGATGACATGTTCTTGCAGTGTGGAGCACGAGGTGCTGCCGTGGCAGATGGCAGCGTGGCCTTGCAGGTGTGCTTAGACTCAAGCCAGCTGTCCGCAGGCGACGCGTTTATTCTAACAGCGCCCGAGGCAGGGTTCAGATTGCAGAACGCTTTTTCAATGATACCAATTTCTTCAGGTAGGCAAACACCAGGATGAATATGAAAGACGGATCAGCACAGCTCTGCCATCACAATTATTGCATGTGCGCGAAACGTTTGACTCCCGTTTGTCTCCATTCATGTCTCGCAATCGGGCGGGGCGGGGCACCTTTCTCCTTGCTTTCGGTCATTGTTGCGACTGTGACTGGGCTTGCTCTTTTCACCAAATGCCTGGGCTGGGGTTTGACTCCAGAGTCTTTTTTGTAGAAGATGCTTTTTGATGCTTTTTTGCCTACATGCTGCCCGCTTGTTTCTATCATGCCTTCCTTCGTCTCTCTTCCTTATTATCATGCTTGCAGGAAGTGTACGTAGTAGTCATGAGCTGGTTCTTGCTTTCTTTATCCTTTCTTCTTGATTGTGTAACTTACTTGGTCTTCCTTCCTCTTTCTTCCTCGAGCAACTTCGACTTGCTACATGGAACAAGGCCTGTCCGGGATTGTTTTGATCGCCAAGTTGAGAGAGACCTGTGAAGGCTGGGCCCACTGGCGCGTGGCTCACGGCCTTGATGCACTGTGGCAAGCGCTCCTGGCTCAGCGCTGCACAGGAGGCACTGGGCCTCGGTGGTCCGGCGCCCGAGCGCCGGTTGCGCCTGGGAGCTCTCACTCTCGTGGCCTCCCTGGCCTCCATGTTAGTGGTTCTGAGGGGCCAGAAACGCCTCAAGTGACGGAAGTCCAGAAAGATGCAAGGATGATGAAAGAAAACAGCTTTCTCGGTTGTAAGGTATGGAAGTGAATGGCGATACATTCACGAATCGGGGCCTAGATTTCATGCATGATTCCTGATACGTGCCTGAGGAAACTGCTCAGCACACCTGCTCGTTCTCGGGCATCCAACTTGGTTTCAATTGAGTCCAGATGGCCTAAATGTGAACGTACGAGTGCCGTACTCGTGCACCCACGCGAGAAAAGATGCCTTTGCACAGCTGTGGCAGTCCGACTTCAGGCATAAGGGCGGCAATGATACACAGCGGATTAGACCACAGACATCTTGCAGTCAGGCTAAAGTTGGTGACAAGGTAGCCAAGACAGCCACGGAGGAGGCAGTTGGGAAGAAAAAGTTGCAGATCGCAACAGAACAGATTTCTGGAAGCCTATTGCTGGTAGCATTTGCAAATGTGTCTTGCGGTCCAAGTTGATTTGTTAGGAAGATGAAGCCGAGGGAACTGTCACTTGCCGGATCCTCAAAACCAGCTGGGCAAGACTTGCTTTGGAACAGCTGCGAACAAACTGATTGCAGCCCCAGAGGTGCCAACCGTGGGTTGCTGCAAAAGATGCTCTCCACCGTGTCTGACGAGGAGGATGGGCCACTGGTAGGGACTGGTTGTCATTTTTCTAAAAAGGCACTTGTCGACTGAACAAGGCAGAGGAAGAGGACATGGGAAATGATGGCCAACTGGGCATGAGCCTGCGAAATGCCGGATTCTTACTGATCAGTGCCTCAGTGCCTCCATGACATGGTTTGTGAATGGAAACATGGTTGACTTGAGGTGACTGCCCGCCCTCAGCCGTCAGGCGCATATCTCAGACATTTCAGACTCTGTGTAGAACTTTCACTTGGTTTCAAGAATCAAGGACATGTGACACCAGACTGTTTAATCCCGAATCTTTTTGAGACACGCAGATTCATACAGTTACAGTAGATACAGATGCAGACCGCTGGCCACAGCTGCAAGCCTGCTGCACATGAAATTGCTTTAGATTTGGATCAAACAATGGCAATGAGCCAGTGCCTTTTTGCAACATTGTTGAGTTGTCAGGACGAGTCCCTACAATCACGAGCCCCCCGAGCCACGGAGGTTCACTTAGAACTCTGCAGAAAGAGACATCATGGATGCCCGGCTGCCACTTGCTGATCACCATTGCAACCGAGGCCCAGTTTCTCGAGGCCACACTACTCGGGGGCTTGTACCGAATGAGTTGGAGAGAGTCCTGCAGATGCTTTTGACACTGGGGGTCGTTGCTTGGAGGGAAACTTGGCAGGAGCAGTGAGGCGAATGAGCCTGGAGAGCCAGGGCCGTCCTGATTCCAGAGATGGGGAGCAAAGGTGCGGTGCAGACTCTGCAGATGGCTGCGCAGCGGATCTGAGAATGCACCAGCTGTGTGTGTGTGTGTGTGCATGCCGTGTCAGGTCAGCCCCTTCGAGCACACGAGCTAAGGCCAGTCCCTTGGTGGTTTAGAGTTGCGCTTGCTGACAGGTGAATTCTTGATATATATATATATATTATAGTAATGTTTTCACACAAGCTTGAAATCTCCAATTCGTGCAGCCCCAGGTGACTACTGGTGCACCCAGACCCAGCATCACCACTTATGTTAGGAAGCCTAGACATTTTTTGAGAAGGTTCAGGATGGGTGGGCTAGATCGGGTTCCTAGGGCCAGAACGCCACCTGTACACTTGATCTGATAGTAGAACAAGTGGCCGACTGCGTGACAGCTAGGCTTTAGAGAGAGAGAGAGAGAGAGGGAGGGAGGGAGGGAGGGAGACAGTACACACACAAGTGAAAGTCCTCTACCTCAAACCCTGTTCCACCCATGAAATTATAATCATTATGCAGCCATGCACTCCTTCGGTGCAATTTGTTTGCAATGTATTTGGGGCGGCATTCCGCGGCACCTTTGCGCGGTGCTTTGCCGAGGTATCACAGCCACGGCCTGGTAGCCGAGGCCATGAGCCGCCGAAGCCTTTGATACTATTTCTTTTTGTTCAATTCTTTGACATCGTTATATACTTGTATGTGCAGACGGACCTTTTTCATCCTTTTTCCCGGGAGCGTTGCGATTGGTTCTTGTGTAGGAACCTTTTGCATAACACATTTGCATCAATACCTATAAGTATGCTATAAGCTACAATATTTTTCTGCATCGGTATGTGTGCTATAGGTATGCTATAAGCTAGTCTGCAGCTTGCATGCGTGGTCTTCTAGACCTGCTGTTGGGGAGGTGGTAATACATTTGCAGAGACATTTGCACCTTATATGGCTGCAGCTGTATGTATGCTACAATAGGTATGCTCGAAGTACATCTGCAGTTTGCAGGTATGGTTGTGCTGGGATCTTGCTTGGATGACTTTCGCCAGCATTGCTTTGGTGCTGGGATCTTGCTTTGGTGAGTTGCTTTGGTGCTGGAATCTTGCTTTGGTGAGTTGCTTTGGTGGTGGGGTCTTGCTTGGACAATTTTCGCTGGGATGTTGCTACAGTAAAGTTATATGCAGAATCAAGTATACTGTTTTCCCGAATGCGGTTCTCGTTTAACTCTGGGGGTCTGGGGGTAGAGCCTTGTTCGCGACCCGTTGTTTCTATGTTCGCAACCGTCCGCAGTAGGACGCTAAGGCGCTGCCATTGGGGGAAGCTTTTGGAGAGGGTTTCGGAATGTTTCGGATGAAAACGTGACGTGTCAGATTCGTGTGAAGTAGCGAGGAATCGTGTGGAAATGTAAGATGTTGAAGTGTGCTGGGGGATTTCACTGCGCAGGCGCAGCGTTTTGTGAGATCCGCAGTTTGCTGCGCAGTTCCATTGGGGTTAGCGTTTGGAGAGTCGTGTTTTTGGGGGTTGGATGTGGCCGTGCCATTGGGATTTGCGTTTCAGGGTGTGGCATCGAAGCTCTGTTTTCGTGACAAGTCTCAGCTGAAATGGCGATTTTGGTGGATGGGAGTGTCCTCAGAACGGGTCGAAATCATTCCAAACGTGTGGTGTGGTGCAAATTTTGTTGCTCACATGAGATGATATTGTCACTTTTCGTGGCAGGCGCAGTACTTTGTGCGGATTTTGAGGTGTGGAAGTGCGATTTTCGTGGCAGGCGCAGGGAATCGTGAGGTTGCGAGGTGTGACGGAGGTGACATTTCGTGGCAGGCGCAGTACTTTGCGCGCGTTAGACGTGTGGATGCGGAAAGATTCGTGGCAGGCGCAGGGAATCGTGAGGTCGTGAGTTGTGGTAGAGGTGAATGTCGCTGTCACATTGGGATTGGCGTGTGAGCGGGTATTGTTTGGAGGGGCTGGACTCGCGAAACTGCTTGGCAGGGCTGCGTGATGTGTGTGCTCCGATGGGTGTTTCCGCTTGGCTTTTGGAGGAAGTCTCGTACGAAATGCTCGTTTTGCAGACTTTGACATGTGAGTTTTTGAGGAAGTCTCGTACGAAACGCTCGTTTTGGAGACTTGACGTGTGACTTTTTCTTGTGACTTTTGGAGGAAGTCTCGTACGAAACGCTCGTCTTGCAGCCTCTAAGCGTGACTTTTGGAGGAAGTCTCGTACGAAATGCTCGCGTGACTGCTTCTAGTGTGTGGGCAGACCGTGTGGCGACACGACGTTCGTGATGTCGAAGTGCCATTGAGATTTGCGCAGCCTTGGTGGAAAGTGCGTTTGCGTCGCGCATCAAGAGTGTCCCAAAAGAGTGCCCCGCAAGAGCTTCCTACAAGAGTGACCCACAAGAGTGACCCACAAGAGTGTCCTACAAGAGCGTCCCAGATAGAGTGTCCCGCAAGAGTGTCCCGTATGAGTGTCCCACAAGAGTGTCCCACAAGAGTGTCCCACAAGAGTGTCCCGCAACCGTGTCCCACAAGAGTGTCTCACAACAAGAGTGTCCTATAAGAGTGTCCCACAAGAGTGTCCTACAAGAGTGTCCCACAAGAGTTTCCTACAAGAGTGTCCCACAAGAGTTTCCTGTAAGAGTGTCCCACAAGAGTGCCCTACAAGAGTGTCCCACAAGAGTGTCCTACAAGAGTGTCCCACAAGAGTGTCCTGCAAGAGTATCCCACAAGAGTTTCCTACAAGAGTGTTCCACAAGAGTGTCCCACAAGAGTGTCCCACAAGAGTGTCCTACAAGAGTGTCCCACAAGAGTGTCCCACAAGAGTGTCCCACAAGAGTGTCCCACAAGAGTGTCCCACAAGAGTGTCCCGCAACAGTGTCCCACAAGAGTGTCTCACAAGAGTGTCCCTTAAGAGTGTCCTACAAGAGTATCCCACAAGAGTTTCCTACAAGAGTGTCCCACAAGATTGTCCTGTAAGAGTGACCCACAAGAGTGTCCTACAAGAGTATCCCACAAGAGTGTCCTACAAGAGTGTCCCACAAGAGTGTCCCATAAGAGTGTCCCACAAGAGTGTCCCACAAGAGTGTCCCATAAGAGTGTCCCACAAGAGTGTCCCACGAGAGTGTCCCGCAAGAGCTTCCTACAAGAGTGACCCACAAGAGTGTCCCACAAGAGTCTCCCAGATAGAGTGCCCCACAAGAGTGTCCCGTATGAGTGTCCTACAAGAGTGTCCTACAAGAGTGTCCCACAAGAGTGTCCCACAAGAGTGTCCGCGAAAAGAGTGCCCCATACGAGTGACCCACAAGAGTGTCCTGTAAGAGTGTCCCACAAGAGTGTCTTACAAGAGTGTCCCGAAAGAGTGTCCTAGAAGAGTGTCCTGTAAGAGTGTTCCACAAGAGTGTCCTGTAAGAGTGTTCCACAAGAGTTTCCTACAAGAGTGACCCACGAGAGTGTCCTACAAGAGTGTCCCACAAGAGTGTCCCACAAGAGTGTCCTATAAGTATGGCCCACAAGAGTGTCCTACAAGAGTGCCCCACAAGAGTTTCCTACAAGAGTGTCACACAAGAGTGTCCCACAAGAGTGTCCCACGAGAGTGCCCTACGAGAGTGTCCTACAAGAGTGTCCCACAAGAGTGTCCCACAAGAGTGTCCTGTAAGAGTGACCCACAAGAGTGTCCTACAAGAGTGTCTCACAAGAGTGTCCCACAAGAATGTCCGACAAGAGTGTCCCATAAGAGTGACCCACAAGAGTGTCCTACAAGAGTGTCTCACAAGAGAGTGTCCCATAAGAGTGGCCCACAAGAGTGTCCTATTAGAGTGTCCCACAAGAGTGTCCTACAAGAGTGCCCCAGATAGAGTGACCAACCAGAGTGTCCTATTAGAGTGTCCCACACCACAAGAGTGTTAAGGATGTCCCACAGGAGTGTCCTACAAGAGTGTCCCACAAGAGTTTCCTACAAGAGTGTCACGCAAGAGCTTCCTACAAGGGTGATACCCACAAGAGTCAGTGTCCTACAAGAGTGTCCCACAAGAGTGTCCTACAAGAGTGTTCCACAAAGAGTGTCCTACAAGAGTGACCCACAAGAGTTTCCTGTACAAGAGTGTCCCACAAGAGTGTCCCACAAGAGTGCCCTACAAGAGTGTCCCTTAAGAGTGTCCTACAAGAGTGTCATTTGGGCATATGTAGCTTTTCGAACGTGTTTGCATTCGTTTTCGTGGGCTCCATCTTGTTTTTTTTGTGGCTGGGGTCTGGTAAACACAAATGCAAAAGTCAACATATGTTACAACATAGAGTAAAGCATGTGTTTGTTCGCGCTTGCGTGATATGTCTCGGCTACTTATCCCGTCTTTCTTAGCCGGGGGCCTGGCCGGACAGAGCTTGCGAAACGTGACCCTCTGCGGAGATCGCGCGTGTCGAGTGCTTAAATGTGTCGTGAAATGCAAATTCAGCTTGGCCGGAGGCACCCCTCTGCGGAGATCGTGTGGCGAAGTGCAAGTTCTGGGTGGGGCGGATGAACCTTCTGCGGAGATCGTGCGTGTCGAGCGCTCAAACGTGTGGTGAAATGCAAAATTGGTTGCCGAAGTGTGTGCTCGTTGAAAGTGGCGGTGGCAGGTGGCAGATGCCAAAGTGTAGAACTGTTGTCGCACATGGTGCCGCAAGCTGGACGTTGGAAAATTGTGTATCTGTCGTTGAAAACGGGGGTGGGGGGTTGCCAAAGTGTGTTACTGCTGTCAAAGACGGAGGTGGAGGTTGCCCAAGCGTGTGGCATCGCCGAAAACGAAGGAGGAGGTTGCCAAGCTGTGTAGCTGTCGTCGAAAACGAAGGTGGAGGTTGCTAAAGTGTGTATATTACAGTCGTAGATGAATGGGAAAAACGTGACGTGTCCTGAATGGGGGGCCACGGCTTAACCTGTATGGTTTGTGACGCACGTCACGAGTTGAATGGGTTAAAACAAAATATGTTGCCAAATTCCGTTTGTGATGTGCCATGCGGTTTTGTGCGGCCATGGTGAAGTGCGTTTGCGTGAGTTCCGGCTTTTGGGGGCAGGAAAACATGCTGGTGTAAATTCGGCGTGTCGCTGGGGAGCGGCGAAGGGTGATTGGCGGCGTCCACGAATCTCAGCGTGCGACATCCATAGCAGCAACTCTAGAAACGTGCGTGTGCACGTGTACGTGTAGCACCTTGTCGCA
Source organism: Durusdinium trenchii (assembly GCA_963970005.1). Taxonomy (NCBI): domain Eukaryota; class Dinophyceae; order Suessiales; family Symbiodiniaceae; genus Durusdinium; species Durusdinium trenchii. The sequence continues at coordinate 67,644 of CAXAMN010014302.1, forward strand.
CACATGCAATTGCAGCTATAAAACGTTCCTCGCTTCTACGTGACCTTTCCTTCCACGCCCCTGGGCCATCCGTCGTCTAGTTCTCTTCCTTCCTTGTTTTCGTTCATTTTGTAATTCCTTCTCGGCATTGGATGTTGATGTCCCGACCTGAGTGAAATGCAGGAACACCTGTGCTGTGTGTAGGTGTAGGGAGGCGAAGTGGTAGTTATATATATATATGTTTGTTTTCCACCCCACTGAGCCGCCAATAAATGATAAACATACCTTCAGAGATGCCAGGCGGAACCATGCCTCCTGGTGAGGTGCTCTGCCAAATGAGGGTGGCACCTTCAACAATTGAGCCGAAGAAACCTGTTGCACCGGACAGGTGATGAGCACTCCTGGCCGCCAAAGCCAGAAACCTGTTGTACGGCCTGCAGTTCAGCCGGAAAACTCAGTCGCCGCAACGTGAACTGGGACAATGCTTGATGCCAGCTTCTGGTCTCTTGTGGGCCCGGACACGGAAGCCATAATAGTAAAAGAAGGACATTTGGGATTCGTGCCACTATTGTGAGACAGGTGGCAAGGCAAGGGTATGCGGGAGCTGGTTGAGAAGATGGTGGAAGGGCTTGTCACCCAAGAAAGGTCATACGGTCATACGCCATACCAGTCAAAGGATGCAGCACTCTGCGAAAATGCAGCGATGGGGCTTGATGGCGCAGGCCAAAGAGCAAGAGCGGAGGAGGTCATGGTAGAGCCGCCGGCTATGCAGGTCGGGTACCAAGAAGTTGAGGTCCAAGAATCTGTGGCAGCCGTGCTGTGCGAATATCAAAAGGCCCAAGGTAGCTCAAAGGAGCTCACAGTTCCATTTAGTTTCCTTACATCCGACCGACCAAAGTCGTGTCACCTTGGTGGAACTCGTGCTACGTGCTTGCTTCTTTCTTCTCCCTCCGTGCTTCTGTCTCCCAAAAAATGCCTCTACCATCCTCTATCATAGTTGTGAGAACCTCAGTGCGAACTGCGTTTGGTCCAAGGTTTGCATCAAGCAAGGGTGAAGCCAACTAGCCCCTCTGCAGCGTACCAAGAACTTGTGCATGTTTGCAGGGACTGGGCGGAAGGCGATTCAAATCCAGGCTGTGCACTCTACTCTACTCACCCTACTCCAACAACAATCGTAACACAACGAAAATTTGGCATGGTGAGCTTTGATCAGGCCATGTTCTTTTTTGAGCCACTCGATCAAAAGCCTCACCACAGTGCCGGCACTGCAACCCACATGTTTCAGTTGAGCGGCTGGGTCCATGTGGCAGTTTCCCTGGTGACAGCTACAGAACGCCCTTTTCCAAGTGCAGGAGCAGTAGCAGACAAAGGCCTCGACCGGAGACGGAACCATCCTAGTAAATTGAGGCGCAACCTGCAGTGAAGCCGCGCTGCGGACCCTCGGCTTTTGACCTGGTCAAGAAGCTCACTGACCAGGCGAGGGCAGCTCAGCCTGGAAAGCTTCAGCTTGCTTGATTCACTTGGTCACTCATCTCGCCAGGGTGACGCTTCAGTTGAGGCACGTCTTCCAAATCGGGGATGAGATGTTCAGATAGATGGATAGACAGCCTACAATTGTGTGTCTTGGGGTTGTCACACGTTTCCCGTGCTGGCTGAGCTCAGTTTTAGGAGCTGCAACTTGCTTGAAAAAAGCTGCCAGGGAGAGGAGACCCCGGAGATGGACGAAGAAAGCTTCATAATGCCTCCTGGGCCAAAAGCCTAGCCAGATAGCCAGCAAGAATGGTCGTTCACTTTGGTAGGTATGTGATTCAGTGTTCAGTGGGATGTTGGATGGCAAGTGCATGTCCCTGCGTGGGCATGTGACTTTGTCCCTGCAGCGGTCTCAGCGGTTGGCTCAACACGCCTTTGACCAGCAACCGCCATGACTTTGTTGCGGAGCCTCCGCCTGACTCGGCCTACCCTGTGCCGCTTCGCGGCGCAGGTGCCCAAGACTGTAGAGCCGAGCGGGGTGACACCCACGTATCCGGCTGTCTATGGCCGCTGTGAGGAGACCGTGATGTCACCCTACAAAGGTGGCCCAGTGTATTTGTGGTTGCGCTCCAGCATTGTGTGGTTACGCAGATTCCCCGGGCGCCACTGGATCCGTTGGCTGTACTTCAATTGGGACTACCAGAAGATGTGCTTGATTGGCATGCCTGAAATGCACATTGATCCAACCAAGAACCGCTGGAGGTACTACATTGACACAAGCTATTACGGTGGCATGCTGGACAAGTCCCACGAGGACTTCAATCGTTACATCATGCTTTACCCCGCCATTGCCTTCTTCCTTCACTGCACTTGGTGCCGTATCAAGGACCGAATTCGAGTTTCAAGCAGCACACTGCGTCTTTGGTTGCTTGTGGCCATGTATATATAGATATAGAGTTTCTTTTCTTCAAAGGAAGGGTTGGACCCGCTCACTTTGGAAGGACAATGACAAAGACAACTTTCTGGCCAAGTGGCGTGTTCCAGCGGAGGAGGCCTAAGTCCAGAGCACGAGAACATGAGGCTCAAATTGTGGACATGAGCTGTGCAAGTACTGAGGCCTTTGGATTTTTGTTAGCTTGGGTGCGGTGAGATGTATGGTGCTCGAGCAAGGGAAGAAAAGGCCCCAGCCAACATTTTACTTACGGATATGTATATCATCTGACGATCTATAATCATGGTGGCAAATTCTGGATGCAATCACCGCAATGTTTGTTTTGAGCGGAGGCTTCATCAACTTGTCAGGCAGATGACTGAAGCCGAACTTGCCTTCATTGCACCTGCCTGTCCCTGTCGTTAAATGGCCAAGGTCGGATGAAGACGCAGAGCATGAAGAACAAGAAGGGGCCCTCAGACAATATTGTATCACCTTTACATCCTGCAAGGGGTCAGAGCTCAAGTAGGATGCCATGGCCTAGCGTATTTGTGAACAGGGCACTCTCGGCAAAGCGCTTGCGACAAAGCCACAAGACCGAGGTTGTCAATCTGGAGCCTGGAGCCGAGAGTGGTCTCCGCGCAAAAAGTGGTAACATGGCACATGACTCAACATTCATCCAGCATACAGGTCATGCTCAAGCCAGAAAGCATTGTCGGCCGAAGAACATGGACACCAAACGTCAAACTGGATCCAACCCAGTCAACAAATTCCTACTTAAACTCCAGTTCTTTTCGCATTAATCAGCACACTCACAAGCCCAAGCAGACCTCTCCCGTGTGGGCAACACCTGTGCAGTCGGCAACGCCCTGGCCTCCCGAGAGAGCGTGTGCCAGCAGACCTGATCACCGCCCGCTGATCCTGCTGTGCTGTTGGCAACACGGAGCAGGGTCTGCCGCCTGCCGCTCTCCGCCCAAAGTGGAAAGATAATGGTGCCCTTCCGAAGAATGTCGAGCAGATCGCCCAGCCCCCGCAGGGAGCTCCATTTTACCCCGAAAGCAAACCTTCCCGACGACCGGGGGGTGCTGGGACAGTTTCGTTCGTGTGATTGCGTTTTCGGCCTCGTGACTCGACGCTCGCGTTACACTTTCGGCTTAGACGGCATGGCGGGCTCCATGTTTGAGGTTTGTTAGTGTTTGTCGTTCGTTCTTTTCTTGCGTTTGTCCGGTTTGAAGTGCCCTTCCCCCAATCAGCATCTGAGGGTATTTTTCGCAGCTGATCCCTTTTTTTGGATGCCACATTGATGTTTGCTCCCGAAAGACGAACAGCGGGAGAGACTGGACAGCAGACGCTTTTCTAGCCCTGTGCATGTTGTTGCCGGGGCAAACCACTCCGTCTACCTAAACATGCAGGAAGGCCATCGACTGGGGCAACTTGGGATTAGCCTACAGACATGGCACGGTCGCGAGATGGGGATCAGTGAGAGCAACTTCGCAGCCGTGGCGTTGGATAGCCACGGGGTTATGGTGGCAGACCTGCCGGACTTGTCAGATCTTCCGAAAAAGGTCAGGGGAATGGTTCAACCATGTTCAACCCAACTTCCTGTTGGACTGTCTTGCTTTCCTGCTGGCAAAAGTTGCGGCCCAGTAATGAAAAGTGTTGCTGACCAGGGGCCAGTCACAACCCACACGAAGCGCGCAATCAGTGTACAGTTAGTTGAAGCACGAATTAGTCAGAAAATGCATCCAAACGGTTCAATTGCCAGTTGCATAAAAACCGATATGAAGCAGAGCATATGTGCAAGAGAGGTGCGCTGTTTTATGCTTTACGTGTCAGGGTTGTATGTCAATTGCGCAATTTCTTGGTTTTTGGTTGGGCCCTGAGGAAAAACAGAAGTACAGCCGCTGCAGAGGAGCCTACATTCTCGGCATCTAGTGGTGTGAGTCGCGTGCGACAGTTGCAGGACTCAGCGGCAGATTATGTTGCCCAAGTGAAACGTGATTTGGGCCTAGAGGAGGTGGAGATGGGTCAACCTGCCTTTGGTGAAGAAAACCACAACTTTCCGAGTCTTATTGACTTAAACTATATATACTGTAAAGTTTCTTGAGGTGAGGTCCTGTCCTTTTCCAAAAAAATGATTCTGATTCCTCTTCCCTTTTCCAGGGAGCAGCTGGCCTTGTGAAGCAGATGCCTGACCCAGGGCCGTGCGAAGCCGAGCACGTTGTTTGGTACTTACTGTAAGTCACCCATCACAGATTCTGGCTGAGGCACAGCGCCCACCCACGGGCCCGAAGCAGCGACACCAGGACCCCTGAGACAATGTGAGCTCCCTGGAGCACTGCCTCTCCAGAGTCCTTTTTGGCACATACGCACTTAGGTGGTTTGTTATCAAGCTGTGGGTCTCGCAGTAAAGCCGCAGCTGTGTGAAACTAGGACTGATGCTGTGGCCGCCATGGCGCCGGCCGGATGCTTTGCCTGTGAATCAGATCCGTTTAGAGGGGTTTCTAACCAGATTTTGGAGATCAGACCAGGCTTCAGAAGGATTCAGCCAAAGGAACATTCCAACGTTTCTAGTGCATGTATGATGTGACAAGTCACCGCATTCGCTAGGCCGGATCGTTGCCCCGTTCTCGCAGCAGTGACCCTAGAGCTCATGTCGCCGCTGCAAGGCGCAAGAAAGCGAAACGGGTGAGCAATCCCAATCTTGAACACGTTTCAAGTAGTACTTGTCAGGGCCTACAAGTCCCAAGACTCTGACGAAGAGGATGATGATGATGAGGTGGATCAAAGGAGAAGTCGCTTGGCAACAGCTGCTCTAGCAGTTCTGAGGGTCATTTTGCTATTCAAACTATCAAAGATCATGCTTTGTGTCGAGCTGGCATCAAGCCGGTACCATGTGTGGGCTAGTCTCAATTGTTGCAGATCGAAGACAGATGTCAGTGAACCATAGTATTGCGAACTTGTGGAAGAGTCCTGCGAGGTTTCCAGTGGAAGGCTGATGTCCGTAGCTTGGTGAAGAACTTTGCTGAGGACAGTTTTCTGAGGGCTGACACATCGTAGGGCCAGTGCGGTGGAGGGTGAAGCGGTACTTGCTCTCCTCTGCCAGGAGGAGCGGACTCGAGCAGCTAGGCCTGAGAGGGAGAGTGACACCGCCCTTGAGAGATAACCTGCCAAAAGCAGACACATCGTTTCTCATTTGCAAGCATCTTTCGTAGTAGCAAGGACGCTATTAGGTGGAGGCCATCGCAAGTAGGTTGGAGGCCATCGCTACCAGTAACAAGAAGCTACTAGGTGGAGGCCATCGCTATTGGGTTGGAGGCCATCGCTACTAGTAACAATAAAGCTTGTTATATACCATGTCTTTCGCGCTACTTACTAGTAACAAGGGCATTACTGATGTGTGCCTTGTGAGTCCAAAATCGAAGCCTGCCTCTTCTCCTGCGACTAGGCGTGAGGGAACTCACTTGTGCAAACAGAGCCTGTTGGACCAATTGGATTCGACAAGCCAGCCCGTTGCGCTCAACCACAACTCTGAGGGACAGCACCCTGTGACTGGTGACTTTCTCGGTCTCGCAAGAAGGGTTAAGACGGGTTTCTGTTTCCTCAAAGCAAGTTGCAACAAATTGCCTTGATAGCGCTCGAAATGCTGGAAGTACAGGCTTCAGGTGTTCACTTTTTTTTGAAAAGAACAGTTGAGCGTCAAAAGCAACAGCAGAAATCTAAAGGTCCAGCTTCAAGCACAAGCACACAGAAACAACCCACGTGACTGTGAGCAGTATTCAGAACTATTCTGATACAGAGCATCGCAGAGCACTTGTGGAACTGTCTCTCTCCTCCCGTGAGCCCAAAAGCGGATATTTCTCCGGCCAAGGCCTCAGGTCAGCCTTCAGACAGTGCAACAAGGGATAGAGATCGAACGATGCAGGAAACGAATTGGAACCATCAATGTTGAAGGAATTGCCAATAAGCCGCCACCTCTCTCACTTACCGGCGGAGGACTTATCTTTCCCTGCTTCCTGCCCTTCTCCGTCGTTTTGCAGGATCTGATGCCATATGGCCCTCACTGGAGTGTTGTGTCGCGGATTGGACCCACACGGCATGTATATATATATATATATTTGTTTACAGTACACACACACATATATATATATACACATACTGTACCGTTTTCACTAGCACCTCAAAATACTTGTATCTATTAGATGTAGCTTACATGCTAGTGCATAATCGGAAAGGCGAAGAATACACACGCGGTCACAGTCTACCTTTTTAAAGAATTCAGGGGTATTTACTGTCAGGTGTTCTTCTATTGAAACACGTTTCAAGAGAGTTTTCAGGGGCTGCGGAATTTGGTCTGGCAAATGACTGACATGCCAGAAGCTCAACCAGAGTCATGTCAAAGAAAGGCAAAGCAGGCAAACCCAATGAATAGCTTCCCCTGTTTGATTCATTCGAACACATGGAGTGCTTGCATGCCTAAGCTGCAGAATCACTTCGGCTCAACTTTGAGAGTTCAAGTCTTTTAGGTACACCAGAAACAACTTAAACCATTTGAGCATATGTTATGACAATGTAGTGTTAAAGATTCGATCATATGCAGCTGCAGTGATCGTGAGCCTAAGGTGTAAGGTCACCGCAAGAGCTAGGATTCCTAATTTTTTGAAGGTTTCTTCCGTAGATTGTATTGATCAATTTGAGACGTTCCAGAAAGACTCTGCACTCTGCACATGCAACATACAATCAGCAAATGCAATTGGCACTTGAGGAGCATGAGCAAGTGTCTTTCGCCGCTCTCAAGCTCTCATGCCTGCAGCCTTCTGTGTGGGGGCCGCGCTTGACTTTTTGAGGTCAGGGATCGAGACCAACTGGTGGGGCTCGCCTGTCCACTACAGTGTGGAAGCCCCACTCTCTCCTCCTTGGTCCTTGCTCTCGGCGTTGGCCTTTTCCTTGGCTTTGCTCTAGCCTTCATCCTGGCCTTTCGTTTGGGCCTCCTTGGCTGCAAGTTCAGCAGCTGCTACTGAGGGTGGACATCTTGGAGAGGAAAGTGGGTGAGCTAGAGCGTGGTCGCCATCACGGCCCAGTGAATATCTTTGAGTTGGTCAACCCCGTGCATCAAGTCCGGCGCGGACAAACTCGAGTTCATCGACCTATAACTCCTTGGCAGGGGGATTCCAGAGATCTCTGGTGAGGTGAGGCTCTACGCCTTTGTGCAAATCTTCGTGGGGGCAAGCTTTCTTCCAAGCAGAGGGCTGTGCGCGAGCCTGGACTGCTGGATATTGGGGCCGCTTCGTGCTGGAAGGCCGGGTTGGAAAGCCAAGGCTATCATCTCCTTGCGACTTGGCCAATACCACCTACGTCGTTGTCCGTGCGGAGGGCATCACCGAGCCAGTGGTCTGTGAGAAGGCCGCTGACTACCGATCCCTCTTGGGGGATTTCTCCAGTGGCAATAGCGGGTTTGCGTCCAATCCAAGGCTGAGGCCAAGGTCTACTGTTTGGGGCGCGGGATCCCATATCCAGAGAAGGTGTATAAATGGAACTAGACAGATTGCGGAGCTCCAGAAGGGTCAGGTGGCTTTGAAGGACACTTTAGAGCTGCGCAAGAATACACCTCCTCCTTGACCGACCCAGCTGCCAGAGTCGCAGGCAGTACAAGGGGTTGCCAACTTTGCCAAGATGATGGGACAGTCCACGGACGAAGCTGCTGGGACAAGCGATCCCCCCTCAACCTACGGTCGTTTCTGGGCTAGATGGCGATGTCTTGCCTCAAGCGGCTGCAGAGGAGAGAAGCCCGATGGCGAGTGCAGATCCTTTCGCCCAGGCCATGTCTATTAGAGCAGAGTAAAGCCCTCATGACCTTGGTGGCGCACATGCAACAGTCTGGAGATCCACTACTCGACGCGCAGGCCTCCTCGTCAACTGGATCATTAGGAAACAGAGGCTCGGTTGGTCGCGAAAAGCTACAAAGAGGTCAGGCAATTTCTATCTTGCTGTGCTGCAAAATGCTGTGAAGCGTCTCAAGCCTGCCAGTCCGAAGCCCTCGACCATCGAGGAGACTGCCAGTACAGATTTCTCGATGATTCAGTATTTGGAACGATTCGGAGGCTCGGTCAATACAAACTGGGGTTGATCCAGTGCGCCCTTGCGCACATTTGCGATGCTCTTGTCCACTCAGACCTGAATGGGGCTCGAGACTATCTTACTCATGGACGGGGTCGATCAAGCAAACCTGGACGGCAACAGGTGGGAGCTGGCGTATCGAATGATGCTCTTGGAGGAGCCCCCATCACAGCTATGGAGCTATCGCAACATGAGCTACGACCCCAGAGCAAAGAGCTTCTCTTCACTCGCCCCTCGGCAGTGGACCACCGTTGCTTTGGCCTATTCCAAATATATGGACTATAAGATCAAGCGCTAGGAGGTGACCCACCCGAAGGCTGGGCAGCTCAGGACAGCCCTCAGACCTAGCTCCCTGGAGAGGGCAGAGCGGAATGGCCAGATGATGACTAGGAGCCCCAGGCTTGCAGAGTTGATCAGTGAGGCATTCATCATGTGCTCTGAGTGGCAATGAGGGCGAGGAGAAGGCAGAGAGTCCAAATTCAGTGCAAGTGCTCCTGAGCCTTCCCGCACGCTTATGTCACCAGTGAACTTTACGAGTTGGGTGGAACAGTTTGTGCGATGTGTGCTTGGGGCAAAGACGAAGTTATCCTAGTTTGTGATGAGAACTGTTTCAGCCAGCCGCGAGGGTCGGTCCAACACTCTCGCTACCGCCTTGTTTCCCACCCCCTTCCCTTGTCTGGATGCTTTTGGTGATGGCCCGGGTTTGAGCAGCCAAAGGAAAGAGGCAGGTGAGAGCCCTGAAGAAGCTCATGCATCTTACCATCATGGCTCTCAATTTTGAGCATTTCCGTAGCCTTATGTTTATCTTGCAGCTCGTCCGGAGGCAGCCCTCTCATCGGTGCAAAGAAGTCTATGATCGAGTATGGCTGTTTCTCAAGGCGTGCGGCCCTCCAGCTACAGTTTCCATTGCTATAGATGAAAGAGTTTTCAATTAGATGCAAGAATGAGGGAGTTGCAGGAGGCCCTGGCCGGTCTAGGGCTTGAGTCGGCGTCTCCCTACCACCATGGGGCTTCAGGGCGCCTTGTTCCAGAGGACAATGACGCTTTTGAGGAGCTGAGGCCATATCGCCCCTTGGTCGCCGCTCGGATTCGAATGACAGGCGCAGGAAGTTGGGATTGCGAGCAGTTCCTGTCGGATCTCTGTACATGCCCTACATCGAGCCTGAGATCAAGTGCTTCGATGTGTTGCCTCCTTCTGGACAGTATCCAGACGTCAGAGAAGGAGATCGTGAACAGACCTTGCAGCTTTGCAAGGTATGGGATGCAAATCAATTGCTGCGCCTTGTTCCTATATCCCATGGGCCAGGTCAAGATGAACCCCACCTCCAAAAGTTTTCGGGAACTTCAAAAGTCAAGAAGTTGACCGCCAGATTGGAGACCAACGTGGTAGAAACTTTGTAGAAGCAAGGGTGTCAGGAGGACCTTCCCATGACATTCCCAATGCTACAGCGCTGCTTCAGCTTGAAGTTCCTCGCTTCAGTTGGAGCCATTGCTGATCGACGGGATTTTTACGACCAGTTTGCAGTTACTCAAGAACGTTCAGCTGTCTTTCCTCCGTTTGCCCTGAAAGAGCTCTATGGCTGCAAGGCCTATGACAGGTTCACTGAGGACTTTGGCACTTCAGCTACAAAGAGGAAGAAGGATCGAGAGCTCGCAGGTCACGCCCCTCCTTGTGGGTTGCGAGGATGATGCTTTGGTCTATGCCTCCTTTGCTGCCCTCTTTCAAGGGGACCACCTTGGCGTTGAGTTTGCTTCCTGTGCCCGCTCCAACATGCTCGAGGAAGCAGGATGCCACCCTATAGCAATCCGGCTATGTGCCGATCAGCCTATACTTCACAACAAGCCTGTGACAGGGCTGGTGATCGACGATTACTGATACATAGAGATGGAGCCCAGCATCACAAGTACTTACCCCCCTGCTCCCATGATTTCCTATGCCGTGCAAAGAGCGCCTATGGTCAACAAGTTGACTCCAGCTAGGATTTGGCCAAGAAAGGCCTGGCGCCTTTGGGGGCCCAGTAGGGAAGCGCTTTGGACTTATGATGCTCAGCGCAGTTGCGTCGAGGCTCTTTCAGGTCATTGATGCAAAGGATCTGACGCCCATATGGGCCCCCTCGTCAGCAGGAGTTTGCTTTGATGACCGTTTGCGTGGAGGCCCGTTGTCTTGCACGGAAATGCTCCAGGAATCATCCCCACATCAGGATTGAGGGCAAGTACACGAAGGCCAGTGCAACATACTGCCCGGGCTTAGTCACCGCCCTGGCAAAGGTATTCTGGCAGCACATCCGAGCTTTGAATGGAATCCTCTGCGAAGAAGATCGCAGGAGAGGCCTTGAAGACATTCTGTCAAATGAAGTTCTCATCACGGCAGACTGGAAAGTTTTGGCCTCGTGGGGATGGAAGGGCTCCGCTGCTGCGCTCAGGGCCTATGAGGCAGAGGCTATCCGAGGAGGTGATCTTCGTTAAATGTGGCACTGTGCTCTCCGGTGAGGCGAAGGAGCTCCTCCATTGCATTGCAGCTATTGCTCAAGAGGGCTAGTTGCCTATCCTTGGCCTATGGGCTACATCAAGCAGGCAGATATGCTCCTGGGATACTGAGATCCCCGAGCGACCGTCTCCTGGCTTTGGAACACTTGGCCAGGCAGAGCTTCGACGGTTGTCCTCTTTGTCAGGACTGAGGAGGTGGACCGCAAATTGGCTACGTCTTTGCATCCTACTCTTCCTGGCTCAGCTTTTTCACGGATGACACCTGCTTTCGTCGGCGCGGCCCTGCCTTAGAATTTGATTTTCATGTCAACATGGATTTTGATGCCTCCCTTGGATTTCCCGGCAAGGGTCCTGTGTTGCACCAGTTGTTTGTCCTTCTCTCCCTCATGACCTCTCCTAGGTTAGGTTGGGGCGCCGGCACGAGCCATGGAGACCTGCTCAGGCAGAAGCAGCGTGAAGGCATTGAGCTGCCTGAGGGAAGGAGGGTGACTGAGCTGACCACATCTGTGAGGGGACACCCCGCTTCAGCGTTCAATGCCTGGTTACGGCGTGAAGGCATGTCATTTGAGGAGGTGTTCATGTCTACGCCTCCTGACCTGGATAGAGTCAACAAAGTGCTGACGCAGTATGGGCGCCACCTTTTTGCTTGTGGCAAGCCCTACTATCATCTATCGGAAACCATCAACCTGGTCAGTGCATACTGAGGCGCTCACTAGAACAGGCGTGGGATCTCCGCGCCATCCTACGAACCCGTGGAGCATCACCGCATGGTTTGTGGCTGGACGGGAAGCTGCACTTTTTGCTACGCGCTGGGGAATGCTCCTCCGGCCAGGGGGGATACTGAGTGCACGTCGGCGCGATGTTATTTTGCCGCAAGATGTGAATTTCTCAGTGGACCACATCCTGTTGAGAATCTTGGAGCCCAAGACGAGGTTCAGGGCGGCCAGGCATCAAAGCTCGAAGCTTGAGGCCCCAGATTTGACGCTGATAGCTTGGATTGGACTTGGAGCCCTGAAACCACATGAGTACCTTTGGACAGGTTCGTCGTCGGCTCTGAGGCACCGATTAGACAAGGTCCTTCTCAAATTTGGCCTGCCGATCACGACGATGAACCGCCAAAAGCCAATGACGCTCGCTTCATGTAGACCTGGTGGAGCTACTTTCATGATCAGCCAGACGGAGTCTGCTGAAATGGTCCAACAGCGAGGCTGTTGGCTGTCCCTGAAGGTGATGAATTTATATATATAATATATATATATATATACTAGACAAGAGGTGGCTGCATCCACCTTCATGACGGACATTCTAGAAGAATCGAGGTCGATGATTCTGCTGGCGATGGGACCAGAGAAGGCTTGGTATGTCCTTTTCAAACACGAGCCGCATGGAGTCTTCATGACAGGTTGAGGTGGGCAAGATGGGCAGAGAAGACCTCAAAACGAGGCGCCGCCGCCACGCCGTTCAGAGAAAGCTGGCTGAAAAAGACCACCTGATTGCTCCTGGCACATTGGGAGCACGAACAAATGTCTTTCGCCGCTCTGAAGCTCTCCCACCACCGCCGCCTACAACCACCGTCCGCGGCACGTGTTTTGCATATTTTTGTTCGGTGGCAGAGAAGACTTCAAAACGAGGCGCCACTGCCACACCGTTCAGAGAAAGCTGGCTGAAAATGACCGCCTGATTGCTCCTGGCACATTAGGAGCATGAACAAGTGTCTTTCGCCGCTCTGAAGCTCTCCCACCACCGTCGCCTACAACCGCCGTCCGCGGCGCGTGTTTTGCGTGTTTTTGTTCGGTGGCAGAGAAGACCTCAAAACGAGGCGCCACCGCCACACCGTTCAGAGAAAGCTGGCTGAAAAAGACCGCCTGATTGCTCCTACGTAATTGCTTTACACCTATGGCTTTTCTTCAGACATATGCCGTTAGGACTGCAGAAGAAAATGTCTCAATGAAAGAGATTTGGGACATGAAGAGCCAAGTGTACTCAAAGGTTAAACGGTAAGCGGTTTTTCAGTCAGTAGGAGGCTCTCGCGCAGGGATTCTGTCTAAAGGGTCTGGTTTGCGCGATAAAGGAAGCCTTTGGATGTGGTAGCATTTACAAAAGAAGGATCATGATTTTCAGCAAATGTATAGCCATACGTATGTGTCAAGGTACTCAGTCCAAGGTACTCAGTACAGCATCAAATAATATGTATTGTGCAGTGCACCTGTAAGCATGTGGTGATATGTCAATAGATAAGCTGTCACCTTGTCAGTCAGCATGTCAGCACATATTATGTGAGCAGATGGGTGTATATGACATGCAATGTATAGATGTATGTTCATATGCTACTTGCCCGTTTTTTTTATGTCAGTCTTGTGTGCGGACATGTCAATGTGAGGCATGTGGCTACATGCTAGTCTCAGTCTCCGAAGGTATGTAAGGCCAAGGTTATGTGGGTAAGACGCACAAATGTCGGCTCAGATGCCAGTGTCAATGCCCGTGCGCATGTGGGCACATACGTCAGAAAATGTCCCATACATTGCATTTTTTTTTGGGGGGGGGGCATCCGTGCGCATTCGAGGCTTCAAGCCAGAATATGTCAGCTCTTTTTTGTTCATATGCCGTTTGCTTCAGCGTGTCAGTGTACATGTGAGCCGGTGTATGTCATTCTACATGTCAGTAGGCATGTCCTAAATAAAAACCAATGTCAGAAGTCAGAAGATATGCGAATTCAAACGTCAGTAGACATGTCGGCGCATATGTGTGGTGCGATGGCGTGCATGTCAGCAGGCATGCCCAGCGACATGCCATACACTGATACACTTACTGTATTGGTGCAGGTGTCAGTGCTTATGTCACTACAAATCTTCCTGTAGTCGCATCAGACAAATTCTCAGGATGCATACCAAAGCAGACGCCCTTTCTAATTCCCAATCAATTCCTTATTCAGGGTGGGCTTCATCAATTGAACCTTTTTCGGAATTCCCCTTCCCGAGGCCACCTGCGAGCTGATGCAGGCAGAGTCGGCTGGATGAGGGCAAAGAGGGGCCAGGGACAGGCAACCAGAGCAGCAGAGCACCGTTGGCTTTGAACCCTCCCGCTCTTTGGTCATGTCAGGTCGATGCATTTATTGGAAGACATCCGAGATTTGCACCGAAGTCTTTTTTGCCAACGCCTGTTTCTGCTGCGGAGCCATTTTGGTTCTTAGCTTACTAGCTGGGCCAGTGTCATGTTGGGCACCGAGGCAATGCATGGGCTTTGCAGACTTGTTTGTTGCAACTTCTGTCAATTGCAAATCGCAAGCTGCTGGTTCAACCAACCCATGTCAGGTTGCTTTCAATATGAGGTCCAGCATGTTCCAGCTGTCCTTTGCATGCAGGTTGAATATGGCGAAAATTGGGGCAAGCATGTCCAGGCTATCCTGGAAGGAAAGAAGCCGGACGAGTACATCTTCTACAACAGGATCTTCCACTAACTTGCTTTCCAGACTTGTTTTGGACGCACTTCGTAACTTTGCATAACCAGCTTGATGAACCAACCAGTCACCGGGCAGAATCAGACAAACAGCAACTGTATATAGGTTTGGGTGCGTTTGCCCACGTTCATCCTGAATACTCTTCATTTTGGTCCTGCCTCATCTTCCAGCGTAGAATGGCTGGAGACGAGGCCAATCTTAGCGACACTGCACGAACCACAGGCACCTGGGATGTGCGGGTGGGCTGGTTGGCAGGAATGGCAAGTCCATCCCATTGCTGGAGAGCGGCTATGTCCCAATCCCGGATGAGTTTCCTTTGCGAATCTTTGGCCCGATCCGAACGAGCTTTGTGACCAGCGCATCGATGCCTGTGCAGACATCGACCTTGCAGATGCAGTTGCCAGTGCAGCCGCAGACCATTCCTGTAGAAGCAGGCAAAGCCGGTCGTAACACAGAATAACTCCACCGGGATTGTCTCCGAAACTAGGCAGACTGACCACCCATCAACTCATTGTATCTCCGTTTTGGTCAATTTTGCTCGCCGTGGCTGGAGCACACCTGCTCACGACAGGTGAGGATGCTTTTGGGAATCGGGACATGGTCTCAGAAACTGTCACTGACCTCACAGACCGCTATGTGATGCAGGATAAGCTGGGCCGCTTCTCCTGAGAAAACCGATTCATCTCATGTGAACTGCAATATGTGAATCGCGTTCGGTGAATGAATAGGACCTATGTAAAATGGTGCTTTCCAGGTGCTGAGTTGGGCTGGCCTTCAATTGAATTTTCTTCTTGTATTCAGATGCAAGCTGAGACGCGATAACAACCTCGACACTGAGGAGAAGGGACATATGGCACCGTGTATCGGGCCAAGTGCAAGCAGAGCCACCGACAGGTAGCTATCAAGCGAATTCGCGTTCTACAAGAAGATGATGCTTGGCAGCTTCTTGTGACTGGAGGATCCTTGTTATATCGGAGAAACTAGACAAAGTGATGCCCCAATTCGAAAGTGACGAGAGTAGCTACTGTGCCTACTGTGTAAATCCAATCTGAGCAGGATTCGTGCAGCCGGGCACGTGCCTTCGTGTGGCTCAGGATGGTGTTCCTGCAGTGGCCCTGCGGGAGATCTCGCTCCTGAAAGAGTTGAGCAACAAACATGTGGTGAAGCTGCTGGATGTCTACAGCAGCCCTTCGAATTTGTATTTGGCCACTGGGCCACCACTGGGCCGTGAAAACTGTCATACCCTTCGCAGGTTGTACTGGTGTGTCAATGTGTCGCCATTCTTCTGTAGCTAGAAGGGCGGCGCAAGACACCTTCCCACCACTTCCCGCACTCTGTGCAGTGGGGGTTCTTGTCCTACCAAAGCTTTCACTGGCCAATTTCACCTGAGTGCAGTTCCTGGACAGTCATAGATGAGAGAGCAATTGACAAGACTTGCGCAAACGTTTAGTTTGTTGTGGGTGCAGAGTGTAGAGCACAGATTTGCCCCAGGTCTTTGAACGCATGGAGATGGATTTGCGGGTCTACTTGAAGCGGAATGGACAGATGGAGCCTGCGACCCTGAGGACTGGGTCTTGTTTTTCTCGAATGCGTAGCGAAGGGTTCTCGTTCAACTCTGGGGGTCTGGGGGCAGGCTCTTGTTTGCGACTTGTTGTCGTTGCGTTCGCAAATGTCCCCGGTAGGTCGCTATGGGGCGAAGCTTTTGGAGAGGGTTTCGGATGGAAACGTGACGTGTCAGATTTGGTTGAAATAGCGAGGAATCGTTAGATGTTGAAGTGTGGAGGATGATTTCACTGCGCAGGCGCAGCGTTTTGTGAGATTCGCTGTTTTCTACGCAGTCACATTGGGATTAGCGTTTGGAGAGTGATGTTTTTTGGATGTTGGATGTGGCTGTGACATAGGGATTTTGGTTGTAGGCTATTGCTTCGAAGCGGTGTTTTCGTGACAAGGCTCAGACAAAGCTGCGATTTTGGTAAGCGTGAGTGTGCTCAGAACGTGTCGAAATCATTCCAACGTGTGGAGAGAGGTGCAACGTTTGCTGAAGACATGAAGATCGTGGCAGGTGCAGTACTTTGTGCGTGCTGGAGGTGTCGAAGTTGAACATTCGTGACAGCCGCAGCCTCGCGACCATGTCCTACAAGAATCTCCCTCAAATGTGTCCTACAACAGCATCCCATAAGACAAAAGAGTAGAGTGTCCCGCAAGAGTGCCCCACAAGACGGTGCCACAAAGCAGTCCCACAAGTCCACAAGACTGCCCCACAACAGCTTTCCACCCACAAGAGTGCCACAAGAGTTTCCAGAAAAAATTTCCACAGGAGTGTCTTACAAGAGTGTCCCGCAAGAGTGCCCCACAAGAGTGTTGCACCAGAGTTTTCCACAAAAACATCCCACAAGAGGGTCTAGCGAGAGTGTCCCAAAAGAGTGTCCCGCAAGAGTGTTCCATGACAAGAGTGTCGCACGAGAGTTCCCAGAACCGTTTTCCACAAGAGTGTCCCACAAGAGTGTCCTACAAGACTGTCCCACAAGAGCACCGCGTACAAGAGTGTTTTACAAGAGTGTCCCACAGAAAACGATGTTTGGCCGTTTGTTTTTGCGTGCGTGTTTGCATTTGGGTTCGTGGGCACCAGCTCATTTGAGAACAAACCTCCTGCAATTGATGGCGAGCTTGCAATGTTGAAGCTCTATGCCGATGGTCATGCGCCGCATAGCCTCTAGTGACTAGCGTGTTCAAGCCTTTGGTTTTGTCATGCTAGCTGATAGTATGGGTGCTTTTGACATTGCTATTTTGTTGGCATTTTGTGGTGTGCGCAACATGTTGAAGCTGACCTTGGGGTGGACCAGGAATGCCACGTGGCAATGTGTCAGTGGGATCGAATTCTGCCATTCCCGACGGGTGATCCACCGCGATTTGAAGCCACAAAATGACCCTTGGCGTGGAAACCGTCCTTTCCCAAGGGTTGCTGCAACTCTTTCGAAGTTCTTGATGTTCTTGTCTTGCTGGGTAGCGCCATTAGACATTCTTGGGCACAACATGTCCATTCATGACGAGGTCTGTCGATTCGTTACGTTATCTGACGCCGCTTTGTGCTCTGGAGTCCGACTCACGTCCGACTCACGCTGCACGTACCCTTGGTGTGGCGCAAGGTGCTCCTGGAGTTTCGTGGGACACGCATGCGCCTGGTGTTGGCAGACTTTGGGCTCGCCAGGCTCTACAACGTGCCATTGAAGGTGGGGTCATCCGCAGAGTTGGGATGTTTCGATTGAAGTCGCAGTGCCTCCCCAATTGGCGGTGGTCAGTCTGTTGCTCATGGAGCTCAGACTTGTAATCTGTTGTGCATAAGCCTGGCCAACGTTAAGACAGTTAAGACGACCAGAGCAGTGTTTGGACTCTTGGAACATGCAACCACAAATGGCCAGAAATGGGCTGGACTTGGACATGGAATGTCACCAGAGGAGTTGAAGTTTTATGGCCTCGATTTTGGATGGCTCCAGCTTGGGTTTTCGCACTGTGAGTCGGGATCAGGTTTACACTCACGATATTGTCACGTTGTGGTACCGACCTCCCGAGATTCTCCTCGGCCAGGCACGGCCCGAAAGTCATGAGGTCATTCATTCAAGAAACAGTTGCGAGGCACTTTGAAAAAGTAGAAATGGCAAGAATAGTCCCTGAAAACACTCTCTTGACATCATGCATGACATCTCAGCCCACTTTTGAGGAGCAGTATGGGCCAAGCACAGACATTTGGTCAATGAGCTGCATATTTGCTGAGATGGCCACGGCGCATGCCCTTTTCACGGGCGATTCCGATCCTCTTCAATCAGAGCGGTCGGATGTGTGGTGGTGAGTGCATCAACACACGAACTATCACGAACTGATTGAAGTTGTTCTTGGCTTTGAGAATGTTTGGCCATGCAAGGAGATTGACACCATCTTCAAGATATTCCGTGTGCTTGGCACTCCTGATGAGGAGGTTGGAGCATTTCGAAAATGCGCAAGAATCCCAGGACCTTTTAAGAAGTCTGTGAAAGAGTAGTAATGTTTAATATATATATATTATAGTACAATATGCCGTTTATTGAAGGAGGGAGTCGTAGAAATAGGATCTTGACCTAGGCTTGAGACTGATTGACAAAGGATGTATATAGATGGATTTGGGACATGCTGTGACTTTCGCTTGCAGGTTTGGCCTGGTGTGACTCGCTTGCGTGACTTTAAGCAGACCTTTCCTCGCTGGCGCAACACGGACTTCGCACAAGTCCGGGCTGCTGCGGGAGCCAGGCAAAGGGGCCAGTTGTTTTGAGCTTGTGGTTTTCACATTGCCTCATGGCACCCCAGCAAAGTCTGTTTGCTTCTAATTCTCGCCGGTAGGTTCAGCAATGATGGGGTGGATCTTCTGCGACAATGCTTGAAATACAATTCAGCAGAGAGGCCATCGGCCAAAAAGATGTTGACTTTTCGCTACTTCGAGGAGGAGCCAGGGCGCTAGCCACGGTGCTAGGCGCAAGGCGGGTGTGAGGCGCACGCGCGAGACGGCCGAGAGGCCTGTGCCACAAAGCACGTTGTGTACAGATGATTCCACCATGAGGTCTACCAGTCAAATACTTTCAAGTGTAGAAATTTGCATGCTCCTAATTTGAGCTCGCTAGAAGGAGCTCAGGCATCTGGCAGCAGCAGCAGTTGTGGCCCTGATCCTGAACACGAGTCCATGATTAAACAGCTTCGTTCTTGCAGAAATTTGCCGAATGCCTGGCTTCCAGTCAGACACAGATCACGGGCACGAGTCGGCGCGGCCAGAGTTGCCGCGTAAGCCGTCCATAGGCCTCATTGAGAGAAGCAGCCCATAAGCTGATGCACCGTGATGGGGGATCCGCACACAGAATTCCTCTGTGTATGGCAAAGATGCTGCCAAAATCCTAGTATATACTGTTGAAATTATTGCAAGGGGATGTGGTTGCTTGCAGGGCCAGGGCGCTTGGAAAGACGAGATTGCAAAATACTGCGTTCATAGCTAACGGCTAAAGTTAAAGCAGCCTCCTGACTTTATATAATCCTATTTGCTTCTTGACTTTGCCCAATGTGGTGGACCCTGACCTGGCTTCCTGTGGAAGCAGCCGAAATAGTGCATGGCTAACCTGCTGTGCCAAGGGTTTCATGGAGCAGCTATGCTGCCTTTAGATGGCACAGTGCCAAGAGTACATGTCAGCCCCGCTTGAAGGCCCTGGCAGTCCTTGTCAATGCTGTTTGGATGCTCGCCTGGTCATGGCCATGCCTTGCTTTTCTGTAAATGGGATGACTGCGAGAGGGAGGGAGGTGGCCTGTGTTTTTGACTTTTGTGTCCGAGGCTGTATAGCTGCACACGTTGGGGAAAAAGGAACAATTGTGCTTGACACTGACAACCCCGACTCTGTACAACAACATCCCACCCTTTGTAGCATTGAAGAATATTGCTTGGGTTTAAGCGCTACTAGGGGCTCCTGGCATCGCTACTAGGAGCAAGGACGCTACTACTTCTTGCACGCCAAGCGTGTGAGCGGGATGGCACGTGTATCGTGCTTTGTTCAGTTCGACTCCAGGAGTTGAAAGTGGCATGTACCACTGGCACCCTTACCGACATGAAGGCTGGTGCAGGTAGGTATACCTTTTCCAGCTTGGCTTTGTTCTTAGGAAGGCTGGTCCAAAGGTCGAAAGTGTCTCTCAATCTAGGAGTGTTCACGCAAACCCGCCTCCAAAAAAGGCAACGGAACGACACGAAAAGGACGAAAGAAAGAATGCCAGAGCCATGATCTTGTCCTTGTGCGCAGGGTGGGCGCTCTACATCATGCTGTTGTTCCCTAGGCTTAGAGGCACCCGAGGCACCGCGGAGATTGGCAGCGTGACTGTCAGAACTCTTTGCCGATTGTTTCCAACGCTTCATTGACTTGGAATGATTGCGTGTCGATGTAATGAGATGCGTTCAGGAGTAGCAAGAATACTGACACCAGATGCTAGGGCCAATCAATTTAGTAACCTATTACCTTTTTGGGTGAGAAAGGTGTACCCGTACTATGTCCTGGCCAGGATGGGATGCCAGGACGCTCACGGTAGTGGATCACCGCTACCTGAAAAGGCCTGGGAGCGTTTGGGTCCCTTTGAGGCCGTGGGAAGCGTTCCCAGGCTGGACTGCGAAAGCAAGAACTGGACGACCTTTCGGCATCTTCTGGAGGCAAGAATCGAGGCTGGCTGTGGTGCAGATGGGTCTTTTGTCGGATGAGATGGTCAGATGATACTTTCAGATTAGACCAGGCTGGTGGTTTCCTTGGACGTGATGCAGAAGTGCAGATGCTGGCGGAGAGCAAGGAACTTTGCTACACGGTGTTTTGTGCCGTATAGGCACGTGCTTGTGACTGCTAGTGCCAAAGGCGGATCTTTGTTTTGGCACTGACAAACTGCCGCATGCAAGGTCTTCTGAGCAACTCTGAGAAGGTGTTCCATAGCCAAGAGCTGGCGCAGGAGTTCTGGTCGACGCTTGGCCTTGCATGTTTGTGCGTGTCTTGGTAACAGGTGCCACGCCCCAATGTTCTTCCGAGTCCAAATGTTGACAGCTGCCCTTTGCCACCAAGGATCTTGGTAGGAGAACGCAGGCAGGTGCTTTCCGAAGTTTGTTCCTGCTTTTCTTTGGAAGCTGAAATGAAATGACAGGCACCCATATCCCCAGCACTGTTTTCCAGGCTATCAGGTGGGGAAGGGAGAGTGAATGGATGACCTGCAGTCCTTCCGAAAAGCATGACCTGTCGCTCAGGCGGCGTGCTTGATGCGGGTGCTGCATTTGGCTGCGGAGGAGGCGGGGGCGAACAACTGAACAAAACAATCTTGCTGCGGAGGTACTATGAGGTGCTGATTGTTTTAGAGTTCCAGGATGCCACCAATGCTACATGCGTCAACATGTGTGATTGCGGACGTATGCGAGTCTTGCTTTCACGAATGAAACACAAAAAGAGAGTGCAAAGATGCAACGATTCCTATATAGGTATATATTCTCTCGTGAATGGGTGTAAGTAGACCGTCGGAGAAGCATTGTCACCTGCGGAATGTTCATCCTACATACTACAGGCCTTGTCCATTCCACTTAGAACTCTTGAGACGCTTTAGATCATTTGGGCTGTGGAGCCATGGGTGCGGGCGCTTCGGCTCTTGCTGCGCAGCTCGAGGCTGCAGCTGCTGAGGATTTTCGTAGGGTCCTTAAGGCGCTGCCAAGCGAAGAGCAACGGCGGATCCAAAGCGCTGCGGCATTGGCCACGTCATCGGCCTCGGAAGCGGCGGAGATTCCAAGCGCCTGGAGGTGGCCGAAAGAGCCCTTCGACCCTGAAGCCTTGCGGGTGTATGTTTTGGATGCCACGAAGCCAACCCAGCAAGAGGCATGGGATGATGCTTTGGCAGCAAGGTCCATCGATGGGAAGAAGGAGGACTTTGTGGAGGAAAAGGCTTTTGCCAATTTGCTCCTCAATAAGGAGGGTACTGGAGAGCAGCGAAAGGATTGTGGCATTGATCCTCACGCGTATGAAAAGGGGAAATGGTATCGCTTTCTCAACTTCAAGGGTGATTGCTATGCCACTGATTGATGTTTGCCAGAAGGCTTTGTCATTGATTTGCAGACCTCAGTGCTGGTGGTAGCCTGAACTGTGCGGACAAACAAACCCTTATACAAATGACAAATAACTGTGATTGTGACGGCCGCCTCAAGCTTCTATGCAGGGTTGGGGCGCGGCGCTCTCGGAGGCCCTCTCCCTTTTCTCTGTCTTCTCCTCCTCCCTCTCGTGCCCGGCTCACTGCCATCCATCCGTCCTCTTGCCTTTCCTTTCTGGCTCGGCTTTTGGACTTCTCGGTGGACTTTTCCTTGGACTTTGGATTTCGTGGACTTTTCTTTTTGCTGTCCCTTCGACTTCTCCCAGGGGCTCCTCTCCAGAGCCTCCCGGTCCCGGCTTCCGCCGGCGTCCGCAATCCAGACTCCAAGGATACTTGCATGAGTGACATCTCCATCCTGCAGAACGACCTCCGTGAGTTGACAGCTGCAGTAAAGGAGCTAACTCTTGCAGTCCGAGCCCGACCGGTGCAGAGGGTCGACAGCCAGCGGGGGGCATCGGCTTCCGTCTCTTCGGAAGCATCGAGGTTGTGGGAGTTGGTGGAGAATAGTGGAGGCATCCCAGGAGCGCCAGCGAATTTCTTGGAGGTGGACCTTGAGATACAGTTTGAGGACGGCCCGGGGCCTACTCCGCAGTTCTGCATTGATTCAGCCAAGAGACACCTCACATCCACGAGACACCACTCGGAAGATCGTGCACGAGCAGCATTTGTTGCAGGGTTCTGGGCCAAAGCTTTTTGGGCTTGCAACTCCCCGTATCCTAGCACTTACAGGCCTGGCATTCCAGCTACTCATTGGGTGCTTCGTCGAGGTCCAGGCTTCGATTTGGTTCGGGTGACATCGCAGGCAGACAGCAATCGTCTCTGCAAGGATTTCCCAGAGATTGAGTTTGTGGAGAAGGTTCCTAGCCTGACAGAGCTGCATATCTTTTGCGCGGGGGCGAAAGCTCCCGTCCCTCCCTTGTGGAAATGGACAGGAGACAAATAGCTTTTGCTTCGGACCAAGAAGAACCCTCCTTGCTCATCTTGACCGTCCCGGCCGAGCTTGCATTGGGAGGGGAAGAGGTTCAGGCTTTTGCAGTGCCCTTGGATGCACGTCGTGGCGGCCTTTTGCTGGCTTTACCTTGTGGCCTTTTTGCTGATGAGCATTTGAATCCAGCAGGAGGTTTTGTCGAGGATGCTTTGTTGGGGCCGTCGCATGAATTCGAAGTTGGTATGTTGGAAGCGGATGAGAGTGGCTTGGCCCATTCCACAGGTTTCAAGAGTTCCATTTTGGTGGCCGATTTCACCAATGCAGTGCTTCAGTTTTTGAGAGAGTATGATGCTGTCAGTGATGATGTGGAGGATATTGCACCCTTTGTTGCTGCACTTCCTTCAGCTTTGCCGGCAGCAGATGAGCTCCTTCGTGCTGCTCTGGATTGGGCTACCGGGGAGACAGCTATGAGGATCCATTTTTACAGTGCTCGAGACGAGCCGGCAGTTTCCAAACCAGCGAGTCCTCCTCCCAGGCAGCCCGCCCTCCGAAAGGCCGGAGCAAAGCGAATCACAACGGCAGGCCTCTCCGAGCAGCTGACTGCGCTCACAGCCCAGGTGGCGCTCCTCCAGGCCTCCCAGATCCCACCAGAAGCCAGGCCCCACGGCGAGGTACCCCCTCTGCCTGGCTCCCAGAATCCAGCCTCTGCAGGTCCTGCACAAGGTCCCAGCAGCACCGCCTATGTTGGCCTCTACAAGATGCCACCTGTATCCCTCGGATTGGGGACGCCAGCCAAGCAACCATTGACACCGGCAAAAGCTCTTCAAGTGTTGGGGCCTCCACCCAAAACCAGAATGGCCTCACCAAGTGGAGTTCCAGTTCAACACTTGGACGAGCCCAAGGACCCCCTGAAAGCCCCTCCCGAGCAGCTGGAGACTACTTTGTCCCAACAGTCAGCCGCCCTGACAGCACTCGTGTCCCATTTGATCCAAGGAGGAGATGCCTTTGGTCTCGAGTCTTCAGGAGCAACAGGGGGAAGTTTGAGTTCTACAAGAGGCACCATGAGAAGAGAGCAGCTGCAGCAGCTCCTTGCTACAGGCCAGTCGCACTTTTTCATGATGCTGCAGCAGCAGATTTGCCGGAGGCTTCAACCATCCAATGTGGCGCCGAAGACCGAGGAGGAGCTGAATCTTCGGGCTCCTTCCTTGCAGACCTATCTCGAGCGTTATGGGGGCTTCAAGGGCCAAAGGGAAGCAGGCCTCAGCATGTGGGTCATAGCTCATGCGGTGGACGCCGCCTCGCGTGGGGACTTCCACATGACGCGAGAGTATCTGGCCTTGGCAGTTATGGGATTAGAGCAGAGTGCCTTCGATGTGGGAAGCTGGGATTTGGCTTACATCGTCACCCTGGCAGAGGATCCTCCATCTGCACTGTTCCAAGAGAAGATGAGCTCGGTGACAGCGTCAGCTCGACCCTTTGCTCCCTTGATCCCGGCCAGCCTTGCAACAATCTCACTGGCCTACTTGAAAGAGATCGACGTTCTTCAGAGCCGCCGCCAGGAGATCAGGCCGAGAAAAGGTCAGCCCAGCAAACAGGAGGAAGAGTCGACCCCCAGTCCACGGAGGAGGCCGAAGTTCCCAAAGAAGCCGAAGGCTCTTGCCGACGGCACAGCCTAGCATCAAAGAAGCAGGACGAATTCAGAGGTGGCATCAATGCAGCTTCCTCTTTTGTGCATGTCGGCTCTGGGAGGGACCTGCCTGAGGCTTATGCCTCTACAAGGCCTCCCCGCTCCCCTTTGCCTGGGGCTAGTGATCGGAGGGGCAAGCTCTCTGAGAACCAGCCTGAGGCCGGGTCGAGCAGCCATCAGTTCCTTCATACCAGACAGGCCAGCTGCCCAATGTGGATGTCGAAGTTGACCACACTGGTGTTGAAAACGAGATGTACTTTTTCCTCATTTTTGTCGTATTCCATCCAGATTTCCAAGAGGCCTCTTCCTCGAACCTCTCGGACACCGTCCTTGTTCCCTGTCCCTGTTCCTCACGAAGGAGCATTCAGCAGGAAGCCCACTGGCGTCTCAAGCGCTAAGAGGAGGTCGTTTGCCTTGGAGCGAGCTCTTCATATTTGTTGCATGGCTCTTAATTTCTGGCACTATGGGGGCTCTTTCTTGGAGGCAGATCTTCTGTGGAGGGAACCAAATGCAGCTCACTTGCGTCTCTATGCTCAGCTGCGATCCTTTATCAGGGCGGACGGCCCTCGTGATAGCTTTGATATGCTTCATGTCGGTCGAAAGAATCCAGAATTGATTGCACGCCTTTCTGAAGTCTCAGCTCTCTTGGTGAAGTTGGGATGCTCTATGTCTCCATATGACAAGTCCTTCGTTGGCTATGAGGTGAAAAAGGAAAACACGGTCATGCCGGAGCTGGAGCCATATCGGGACCTTGACCCCAGCCGTTTGAAACTCTCTGGCAGTGGCGCCTGGGACGTCACGGCTTTTCTCCCCGACGACCTCGTTATGGCCTACAGGGAGCCGGAGTCAATCCGATTGCAGCGAATTCCTGAGGCTTGGGAGTATCCTCGTATCCGTGACGAGGCCAGTACTGTTTCTGACCTTGCAAAGCTTTGGGATGAGCACGATTTGCTTTTCCTTCATCAAGAAGGTGTTCAACAACGGCAGGAGTTTGAGCTTGTGCGCATCTTCAATTGTTACAAGTCTATAGACAAGGACAGGCAGATTGGTGACCGTCGGGGCCGTAATGCAATAGAGTGCAAAGTGCAAGGTCCTTCGGCTTCTCTTCCAGCAGGCCCTGACCTTTGTGACATAGCAGTCAACTTGAAGTCTCAACGCATCGCCATCTCTGTGTCTGATCGCAGGGACTTCTATCATCAACTTTGGGTCACCAAGGCCAAGGCTGTCACCAATACTTTGGGCCCAGGGCTTCCTATCTCCTGGGTGGAGGATACATCTGCATATGGCTCCTTTATGTTGGCACAGTCCCTAAAGAGGTACAAGAGGAGTGAGCACGGTGACCTTCTCCATCGGGCCAAGTCCACTCGTGGGGATCCAAATAGATTGGTGTGGGCCTCGTTCAAGAGCATCTTGCAGGGGGACCATGCAGGAGTTGAAATTGCTACCGCAGCTCATTTACAGTTGTTGAAGAACTATGGATTGCTAGCAGCAGATTCTCACCTGCAGTCCACGACTCCCTGTTTTTCGGATGACTTGATTGAAGGTCTGGTCATTGATGACTACTTTGCCCTCTCGGTCGATGACAAGGGGATTTCAGATGAAGGTACTCTCTCCGCTGAAGCCTACAAGCAAGCACAAGTAGCATATTCTGAAAAGCAGCTGTTGGGTTCTCCTGAGAAGGACATCTTCGCGGCAAAAGAAGGCAAAGCTATTGGTGCCTATGTCAACGGCGGCGATAGAGCGCTTTCACAAGGAGTCTGCACAGTCGGAGCACCTGCGGAGAAAAGGTTTGCTTTGTCGGCATTGACCTTGGAGCTTTGCGCATTACCTTACACTACGGTATCTCTACATCGATGCATTGTCGGGGCATGGGTTTCAGCTTTGCTTTTCCGGAGGCCCTTGATGGGCATTCTGAATGAGTGCTTTAGGCTGGAGGCCACAGTCGAGGGTATTTCTGATTCAGCATTGATCCCTTTGCCACGCTCAGTCGCCTGTGAATTGGTCCTGGTTGCTACACTGGTGCCTTTTGCAGTTTCGGATGTCTCGGCCCCTTTTGAGGACACTCTTTATGCTGCTGACGCCTCTGACGAGAGGGGTGCTATTGTTGCTGCAGATGTGGGGGCTGAGGTTGTCCGGCTCCTTGGCAAAGTTTGCAAGACCAAAGGTTCCTATACTCGCTTGCAACCACGCTGGAGCAGGTTGATGCAGAAGCTGGATCTAGTCGAAGATGAGAGAGAAGAAGAGGGCTTTCCCGGAGGTGTTGACCGCCCCCTGGCCTTTTCTTTTGAGTTCATCGAGATCTTCGCGGGGTCAGCTCGGGTCACCAAGGCCCTCTTGTCTTTGGGGGTCAGTTGTGGCCCACCCATTGACCTTAGCCTGTCAGAGGAGTACAACTTGAAGCAAGTATTCGTTTTGGAATGGCTCTATCATTTGCTGGAGCGAGGTTCCCTTCGAGCATTCATGGTTGAGCCTCCATGTACGACCTTCTCTATCATGAGGAGGCCGGCTCTTCGCGACAAGTTGCACCCCCTGGGCTTCAATCCAGGAGACCCTCAAACTCATGATGGGAACGTCCTTACTTTACGATCGCTGCAGTTGATGCGCAAAGCACTGGTGCATCGAGTGTCAGGTATTTTCGAAAGGCCCTTCTCCGCCAAGACCAAGTACTTGTCTGCTTACCAGGATTTGCTCTCTCATGCTGGCGTTGATGAGGTCAGAAGCGATTCCTGTCAGTTTGGGTCTATACATCAGAAGTCGTTCGCCTTCCTGGGGGTCAATGTGGATCTGCAACCCTTGGCTCGGCGTTGTCAGGGAACCTGCCAGCATGTGCCTATAGCAGGATCTTATACCAAAGCTTCTGCAGTCTACACCCAGGAATTGGCCGCAGCTCTGGCATGGGTTATTGCTCATGCCATCAAAGTTGTCAGGGCTTCTGATCCCCTTGGTGGCACAGTCAACACAGAGGGTCTGGAGAATCAGCTGGTCAACGAGCTTGCTCTTGGTTGTTCGTGGAGGGTCGAAAACTCTTGGGCTTTCAAGAAACAGCAGCACATCAACTTGCTTGAGATGAAGGCCGTCGAGAAGTTGGTCTTCAAAGTTGCAAAGAAAGGCCCCAAGAGATTTGTGTGCCTGGTTGACTCGAATGTGTCTCGTGGAGCCCTTGGAAAAGGAAGATCTGCTTCAAAGGCCTTATCGGCGGTACTTCGTCGCATTGATTCATGCCTGGTTGGCTTTGGATTGTATTTGACCACTCCTTTTTGTCCTACCAGGCTCAATGTTGCAGATGACCCTACAAGATCCAGGAGCATTCGCCCGTCAGTGCAAGGCCTTGGTTGGAAGAACCTCTCCAAGAGGAGCCTTTGGGATCTTGCAATGTTGCCAAAGACAAGAAGATGGGCGTCCAACTGGCTCAGGCTTGTTTTGTTGATCTACGGTTTGGCAGTTAGCAGATGGGCTGACCGCTCTTCCTCCAGATGGTCACGTGCGTCAGAGCATGTTCGCTTCCAGGCAGAAACTTGCTGTCCAGTTTGTCCATCCCATGATTTCTCCGTTATCGATTTCGATTCCACCAAGGGCTATCCTGGCGAAGGCCCTTTCCTTTCGGCCTTTGGATTTTGCATCTTGCTTTGCCTCTTTACCAACTCCTCCTTCTCGCCCGCCTGGCACTTCTGGCTCTTCCTCCCCGCTCACTTTGGCCTCTGAGAGTTTTCCCGGGGGCGCGGGTTGCGGTAGTGTTTTCCCTGCTCCTTAACCAGGGAGCTGTTGCCATGGAACCTTCCACTGCCGCTGAAAAGGCGAGAGCTGAGTTTCGGGCTTTGAGGCCCGCGCTGCCAGAAGGTAGACCAACGTTGGAGGCGACGAATAAGCTGCGACTGAAGTATTGGTCGATTTTTGAGAAGTGGCTTGCCTCTGAGGCAATTGACATTGCACCCTTGTTGGAACAACCCACCTTTTTCATCGAGGAGCTAAATGCGATTTTGACGCGTTTTGGAAGAGTTCTTTACACAGCTGGTAGGCCCTACAATCAGTATGCCGAGACCATAAATCATCTGACTTCGTTGAAGCCATCCATCCGTCGACAGATGCAAGGGTCTTGGGATTTAGCTTACAGCTGGATGGCAGCTGAACCCACGTGTCATCATGTTGCTATGCCCTGGCAGGTTTTACTAGCCATGGTTACAACCTGCTTGTTGTGGGGATGGGTTCCTTTGGCTGGAGCTTTGTCTTTGTGTTGGGGTGCTTTGCTTCGGGCAGGCGAGTTTCTGTCTGCCACTCGTGCAAACCTCCTGTTACCCCGTGACGTGGATGAAACAGTTCACTACGCAATGCTTGCTATTCTGGAGCCAAAAACCAGGATGTCCGGAGCTAAACACCAAACCGCTAAGCTAGAAGTTCCTGACCTACTACAAGTTGTGGATCTTGCTTTCGGGCACCTTCCGCCTACAGCTAAACTTTGGTGCTGGTCAGGTCAGACTTTGAGGCAGAGGTTCAAAGATGTTCTTGCAGCGCTCCTTCTTCCCACAGAGCGATATGGAAGCCTCAAAGCGCTGGACTTAGGCTCGCTTCGAGCTGGTGGTGCTACCTGGCATCTAGCAACAACAGAAAATAGTGAGTATACACGCAGGAAGGGCAGATGGTTAAACCATCGCATCATGGAAATCTACGTTCAAGAAACTGCCGCTTTACTTTACCTTAAGAGAGTTGCGGAGCCTGCAAAAGAGCGTGTCCTTAATTTTGCTGCTTTGTTTCCGAATGTGCTCGCCCAGAGTCAAAGATTTCATGGTATGCGCCTGCCCTGGAACATGTGGAGACACCTCTATGGACAAGAAGCTTGGGCTGGTTGGAGAGAATGAGGTAAGCTGCCAACATGGCAGCCTGTGGAACTTGTTGTTGGATGG
>CAXAMN010014302.1:97272-129322 GCA_963970005.1 Durusdinium trenchii
CTGTGGAACTTGTTGTTGGATGGAAAATGGCCGGATCTTGAGCTGTTAATTAACTGCTCCGCAACTCAGATCAGCAACGCACTCTGAAGAGGTCACCAATCTACACCTTTTGAACCTATTGCCACGCCACGCAATAGTTGAGGCACCACCTTTTCAAGATCCGCCTTCAGATTTGGGTTGATGTTGATCATTCCTGGGTTCAGTCAGTCCACTGGGTAGCTGAGGTGTATGTTCACAACTATACCCGAGACATCATTGCAACTCGTCCAGAGAACTTTGCAGAACTTTCAGAAGAGGAGAAAGCGCTCATAAAGAAGTTGGGCACTTACATCAAGGCCAAGCCGCTTTTTTATGCAGAAAGCAATTTATGCAGAAAGCAATGCTACCTATTACCTATCATGTTAAGCAGTATGATGCTCTTGGTACCGCATCTTGAGAAAAGCAGACGTTACATTCTTTCGACATCCTTCGTGCTGTGAAGGAACTTCCCACTGAGATTGATCGAATCTACACCAAAGAGAAGGCGATTCCGGTAATCTATGGGTCTCAAAGCAGCTGTGAGGCGATGAAGACCTTCTTCTACTACGACAAGCACAGCACCCTGCTGGATGCCTCCAAGCTGAAGAGAGTGAACAGTGGGGCCTTGGAAGATTGCCGTCGGGCAATGGTTTGGTCCATGAAGTTGGGGACAACACTTTGCATTTATTGCGGCGATGTGATGCCGGATTTCCTGGAAAAGATTTGCATATCTAAGTACAAGGATTTATTTCCCCTATCTCTCTTTATGTATGGTGGTATGGAGAATGACCTGGTGCGAGAGAAAATCTTCAGAGATGATGAGAAGGAAGGTGGCCAATGCCCAATCAGACCTGGATTCATGGTTTGCATCATGATCATGTATGACACCATGGGCTTGCAGATGAGCAGCATGCGAAAGGAGGAAATTGCAGGCAAGATCCCTGAATTTGGCCGTATGCAAGAGATTCGGACATACAATGACGATGATCGGATCAAAGCTTTAGCAGAGATGAGTTCAGGCAAGTAGCAGGCGTTGGCTCTGTCCACATACAGTATAACAATTTTGGATAGAAGTTCTTCTTGCAATAAGCTTCCAACCCCTGCACTGGCCGCCTTTGACTAGGCCGGGAATGCTTGTCAACTTCTTCAATTTGATTGGAGTTTGTTTCACGCAGCCTGATTTGATCGGCTGGGAAAAGGTGCGAGCTGCAATTGGGCTAAAGTGGCAGAAAGAACCCAGAGAAGCCAAGTAAGGAAGCTTTCCTGCCCGCGAGTCCTCCAGGGCGCGCTGGACCCTTTTGATGAAAGGCAAGGTGAGCAGGGCTGAGCGGGGTTGAGAGGGGCTGACAGTTCGGGTTGGCCAGGCATGCGCAGGTGCGCCATTTGCTGCAGTCCAATGCGCAGCTGGTGACTGAGAAACCATAAACAGGTTGGGGGAAGTGCTTGCCAAAAATGCAAAGGGTAATCTCAACTTCTTGTGCTCAGCTGGTGGGGTGGATGTGAGGTTTTGTGCAGGCTTGTTCGGCAAAGAGGCGGCCCTAGAGCTTGCTCCTGAGTATGCGCGCTGGGCGCATTCGTTGCTCTTCCATTCCATCCCTGTTTCTTCTTACTTTCCTCCCATTTTGTCTAGTGATGTGCGAAAATGGCAGACACAAACATCGTGCAACTCCGCTGCGCCGCTCCCAAGCAAACTCTTCAACAGACAATCTGAATGATATTCCTCTGCAAACCTCCTCGAGGTTTTTGGGGTCTACGCGGTGGCCCGTGCAGCTGCTGGACTTCGAGGCAGCGATCCTCGTCTTTGCTGAGCTATTGACCGTCATACTTTGGCCTTTGGTTGTTTCTTCTCATGGCAGATTCACTTGCGCAACTCCACGGACTTGTCTGTCACCAAAAGATATGCCGAGAGCCTTCCCCAAGGCGAGGCCTGAGGAGAGCAGCTGGCAAGTTCATGCAATCAATCAACCGGATTGGGGGTCTCATGTTCCCATGAGATATGCTGTTGCAGACAATTGAGTCGACTAGTCATTCCTAGAGACTACATGCTCAAGAGTGACACCAAGCCCAAGCAAAGGGATGAGCATGGCATGGACACGGAGTCCGCTGTGGAGCTCTCATGACTGGAACTGTCGCGGGGCTTGTGAAAGCCATGGAGGCGGCGGAGAGTTTGCAATGGGCTCCAATAGGTTTGCCAAAAAATCTGGCGGGTGGCTTTACTGGAGCACTTAGATGCTCGGGCAATCTTCCGGTTAGACACGGTTTCAGCATGTTGCTTACTTTTTTCTTTCCGTTGCACTACTTTGTACTGTAATTCTTTGCCGCTTTCGTCCTGTTTGTCTCTTCCCATTTTGGCAGTTAAGAACAATGGCGGTATGCATATCGGGTTCTGCTGATGCGCTTCAAGAAGTGTAAGTTACTGGGACGCCTCTACTATGATGTCGCGGGAGAAATTGACATCATTGGTGGGTCGAGCCGGGCAGTGAGTACGGCCTTGTGTTTGTCGAAGCGTGTGTTGCAAGCGAGGGCAGAGGCAGCTCTGCTTTTGAGCTTGATGCTCAACAGCCATGCGCCAGAGGCAATTTTTCAACTTACCCCTGAACTGCTTCAGAATGGCACTGGCTTGCATTTGACACGGTTGGCTCGATTTCAAGACTTCAAATTGGACTGGTTGGTGCTAGGGACTGCCAAATGTAGCACCACATCCCTGCAGTACAATTTGGGAATCCACCCTGATATCAGGCTCAAATCAACCCATGCTACCACCTTCTCTCACTCGTTGCTGTACTCCTCCTCACGTTTTCTGCCGCTTCACAGCTTGCAGAGAGAATTCTCCAGCCATTTGCCCAGCGCACTGTTAGGTCATCCGGACCACGGGAAGGTTGGAGGGACAACTCAAGGACTGCATAGGCCATTGGTGGGCTGTTCCCTGGTGGCCGACATGGAGCCCGCATATGAGGAGGGAACCGGGAATATCCTGAGTTCCTTGCGGTCTGATGCAGCAGCCGAGCATTTTTTGTATCCATTTTTGCTGTGGACGCTATTGTCGGCCAAGCCACAGATCAAGATGATGTACGTCGTCAGAGATGCTGAGAGGATTAGAGGCAATCATTTTCTTTGCCGTTGCATGCGCGGTACCCTCTTCAGCTGTGTGTCCACCAAATCCATGTTGACAATTGCCAGCTGCGCTGATTTGAGTTGTTTCGTGTCTTGACGAGGATTATATACTTACAGTAGCACATCTTAGCACAACTTTTTTCATTTTGTTCCAGTGCTGGAGCCACTAATCCATGTGTTCAGGACCCTTTGGAGTGCTTCCTCTCGTGGAACAGCTGGAAAAGCATAGTGCCACCGTGGTGTCCAAATTTCTCCAGTGAATGCTGGCATTCGGTAGGGCATTGTCGCATGTCCCAGGCGATCGAGCTTGTTTGCTCTTTGGAGATTGAAGATGGCGCGGTTGAGCATGTGCAAAAGCCAGAAGCACCCTGCTCCACATACGCAGGTCGATTGGCCCTCATGACGACATCGCAAACAGCAGAGCCCAAGGCATTGGCGGCAGCGGCTCGATTCTTAGGGCGGAGCCCAATGATTTACTCCACGGAGACTGCACGTGTGCAGTACATGAACCTGGGAAAGTCAGGCGGGGAACCTCTTGGGTTTGAACAGTTAAAGTTGCTTACCTCTTAGTCCTACAGACTCTATGGTGCTACTTACCCCTAATATATCGAATCTTAGTGCCCCAATGTCTGTTTGTTTGGGCCACTGAGGGCGTCATGACAAAACCGTGCTGTGTGGACGCCGAGTTGGTTGGAGGGTCAGATGGCGTTTGCGGGAAATTTTCCAGGAGGAGTACGGTCGGTTGGCTGGGCTTTTGGCCCAGTTTCAGCTGGTGGATGGGTCTGCGGAGGGCATGTTAGCAGCGAGGGATTGGACATGCCCTGGCGACTAGCAGGATTCGAGCACTACTTATTCCGACTTGTCAGCATCTAGCCGCTAGCCGAGTGTCAGGCCAGCTGTTCTCAAGCTGTGCAAAGTTACTGAAATCGGGTGCCTGGCTGGCATATCTTTCGCTCATGGGTGCACTGATTTGATGAATGGTTTGTGGATCCTGTGGTTCATGTGCGACTG
The DNA here is from genome assembly GCA_963970005.1 of Durusdinium trenchii. Lineage (NCBI taxonomy): Eukaryota > Dinophyceae > Suessiales > Symbiodiniaceae > Durusdinium > Durusdinium trenchii. The sequence goes on from CAXAMN010014302.1 coordinate 101,416, forward strand.
ACGCAGCATTTTGCGGCCTTAGCTTCCGAACACTGGAAGATTTGTCAGGGAGCTCAACTGACAGGACATATGGTCCTTCAGTTCTTTCTGCTGTAGGCAAAGCTAATTAGCATTTTGTTTGGGACGAATCGACATGTTCTGCGAGGATCGTTTGGTAGAGATGAAAAGCTTCTTTGCCACCAGATCCAGCATACAACAACGTCTGTGAAGTTCAAAAAGCAGAATTCACCAAAGCCAAGAACTTGTTTTGAACCGAGTCGCCGATGTCAACATAATCTTCTCACAAACACTGGGTTTATCATGAAAAGAGGCGTTTGTTGGAGCTCAGGGTAAATCAGAAGACTATTGTCACTACGACCTGTCACCTGTACACATGGGATTCAAGTATGCACGCCTCAAAGGAGTTCTGCGTTGTGAGCCAAGTCCATTCAGCACGCAGGTGTGGAAACCTTCAACCAGCTAAGGCCAGGAAGTCAAACAATGTTTTGAGAGATTTTGATGGTCATTCAATATTCAAGCAATTTTTTAAAACAAACATGCTTTTTTGATGCCTTAGTTGTTGCAAGACCTCCGGATTCTCTGGGCGGAGTTGACTAAATTCTGGAGGCGCCATTGGCCAGAGCCATTGTTCCTGGGGCCGGGATCTGTGGATCCGCAGGCTGTGTTTATGCTCTGAGAACAGAGGGGGCGCGGATGGGGACCTGAGCTTCTGCCCTACCATGACCAATGTCGGATGTCGTAGGGGTGTTGAGCCCAGGAGTCATGTTTGCCCCAAGTCCTCGTGTGCTGAAAGATCCTAAGACCTCGGAGAGGTTGCTTCAATAGACGTGTGCCTCCTGCTTGGAGCAACACGAGGGCAGGTCATCTCATTAAGAATCGTCACTTGACCGTGAGTGTGAGCTGTACCAGCATGCTAGGGCATTTCGGCAGTTGTGACCTCAGAAAGCTTCGAGTGGGATTGGTCTATTGGGGATCCGGGCATTTCGGCTTTTTAGTGACCTTTTCATGACGTTCTGCTGGGAGCGACTGAGCCCTAAGGCATGTGAGTCCTGCCGTGCCCGCGCTGGACTGCCAAGGTCCGGAGTTTTGGCCTAGCTTTCCCCTTTCTCGCATGTTCTCGCTATATTTGGTGAATTGTAGGCAGGCCCTTCTAACAAGGATGGTTCTGGAGCTGGTGACCCTTCTCTTGCATGTTCCTATTTTCATTCTGGTTTTGCCAACGCTCCGAGAGACTTCATGGACCAGGGCTACAAACTCACACGAAGGGTACCCTTCGTGTTAGTGATTGTTTAGAGTAATTGTTCACACACTATATATTGTTGTTTTGGGTAACTGGGCCCCTAAGGGGCCGGGCGTTTATGCATGTTTTTAGCTTTCGTGGGTACGTGCAAACATACTTGATGCTCGCACTTCTTCGATTCGCTTCGATTCGCTTCGCTTGGAAACGTAAAAAGAGTCATAAACTGCTGTATGCAAAACTGTTCAAAACTGTAGCAAAACATCAAAAAGCGGACATTCTGAGCCACCCTTACGGCACTTGAGCCTTCTCACAAACAACCCTCTCCATCCAAAAACGTCACAAACGTGGGGAAAAACACTTGCTATCAAACGATACGTTCAAAAGACATTAAAAACGCACAGCCCCTTAGGGGCGCAGTTGCCTTGTTTTTGTGAGGGCCATTCGCTTACTGTCGGTGGATGGTGGGCACTGTGCACTGTGGCTGGAGCCTGCAGTGTCATTCAATGCGCTGTTCCCAGCGCCTTGCCTCAAATTCTGCAGTCATTTGCCAACTCAGTTATTGGCAGGGTTTGTCTGGGACCTGTAGGGCGAGACAGGTTTTGCTGTGTCATCTAACTCACAAGCTTTGCGTGTAAGTGCCCGCTCCTCCATTTTTTGACCATATCTAAGGACATGGTCAGCACTCAGCTTGCGACCTACAGGCTCCTGAGAAAGAGAAGAACATGGTTACGTGTGCCGTGCTGTTTTTATTCGAGGGGTAAGGTGACGGTATTTGACGGTAAAGTAGAAAAGACCAATCCTAAGCCTGGAGCAACGTGCATCAGCTTTATCCCCTTCCTCAATCTGGGCAAATGTCGGGCCAAGGAGCGATGACGCTTGTAGTTCCCTCATGGGAGATACGGCCTTCAAGCAAATTGAGGTGTCCGGTTCCTCAGCTGTGCGTGAGTCATTTGGCTGTTAGGGGAGCCAAATGGCCTGAAGGACCTGAGGCTGCGAGTGCCAATTTCTTGTCCGATGAGGTTCAGCCACCAGCAGTACTTTAGCCTCTTGACTTGACCAAGAGCACCGTTGATGGTATTTTTTTTGATTTTTTGATTGGAATTGTTTGAGCTGCTCTGCGACTCCATTGCATGAATGGAGTGCCACATTAGAACTTGAGGGAACGGCTGTTGGTCAGCCAGGTGACAATTCCCTGTTCCGCGCTGCCGACGTGCTGGTGGGGCAGTGGATTGGGGAGTGCAGCAAGCTGCGAGTGCACTATTCCAAGCCAGCCACCGGGCTGGATACAGTGTGATAAGTCCAAGTTGCACCTTGCAGCTAGTTCATTTCCCGAGCCGAGGTGATTGCATACCTGGGCTTCCTTTTGTTGAATGACCCGGTTGTTGGAAAGTACCATTTTTGGAGTGAGCCCTTGCCGCACTTCTGGGAAAGGTCAGGAGCTGAGCTATAGCATTCACAATTCATCCATCCATCCTTGTCTCATGTTTTTGAGCCGAATTACAAGGGCAAGAAGCTATTAGGAACCATTGCTACTAGTAACAAGGGCATCACTACTAGTAAATGAATTTGCTTTTCGTTTTTGGAATTCGCTTCCGCAGAATCATTTGAAAGCTTCCGCAGAGGTACCGCACCATGCAAAATTGCGATGTGCATGCCAAAGGGCGTCAGCTGGACGGAGGGCCTCCTTGTGACGGGGCTGCATGATGCACGGCATTTCTTGATATCATCCCTAAGCCCTAGGCAGTATGCCCTCGTCAGGTGCCATCGTGTTTGAAGAGCCACAGCTGGCAGAGGCCGCGTTTTGGCAAACAGGTGTGGATGGGTTGTTCTGCACATTTGGCGCTTTGGGGCTTCCTGGCTCAGATGAATTATTTCTTTGAATCATTTCTTGAGTGAATGGCGAACCTGGAGTTCAGTAGGAGGTGGTTGAGTTGGAGATGTGAATGTGAAGTCCTTTTGAGTGAGTTTCTTTCGTGGGAAGGTCTCCTTACTAGTCTTCATGTGGCTGGATACTGTCATTTATTTTGGTATCAGAGATGTGCAGAGATTCTTTGTCAAGAGCCAGGCTTTCGGAATCCGAGCGTCAGACCACTTGCGCTGTATGTTGGAGCTACACATCACCCAGAGAATGCATCAAAGGACCTCAGGGCTGGACACACAGGTGACAAGACATACGCGGTCGATGTTGTTCTTAAACTTAATACCTCAGCTGTGTAGCTGGTTGTTGATACGTGTCTCCAGCTGTCAGGATGTCCTGGTCATAAACCGTGCCCGGCTGCTTCGGGACATGCACTTCACTGATGCCTTGAATGCCATGAAGGCCTTTTCCTACCCGCCTTTAGATTGCATTTTGGGACGCCGCTTTTGTGCATTGCTGGGCTCAAACCTTTGGGCTAAGGCATGACTTCATCAACCAGAGGACAGGAACCAACAGTAGATTCACAAGCATGTGACCGCCACAAAGGAGACAGATGCCATTCGCAGAGATGGCTACTTACAAGGCAGCGGTGATGATGCCCTGGGACTTGAACCTGGTACCTCAGCAGAAATTGTTAGAAACAAAGCGGTGACAGGATTCTGCATGATTCTGGCCATTCTCAGGTGATGTTTCATGCTGGGCGCCAAGTCTATGGGCTAGCACATGGGGTCCACCACATGCACCGGTTTTGGCAAGTCTTGGCCGAGGATCTCTATGCAATGAACCTGCCTTTGTTCCTTCCAGATCTTGCTGGACTTCACCGAGTGGCTGTCACGTACTTTGCGCGCTTCCGGATGCTACTCGCCAAGATCAGATGTCAACGATGTGTTTTACGTAAGTTTTAGTGATAGTGTGACTTTGGCACACCTCGCAAAGTGGCAATGTTCACTGGACATTCATTTCAACTGCAGTAGTCCCCACCAGGAACACTGCGCATGAGGGGAGCTGAGCTTAGCTTTTCGGAATTGAATTCTACTTGTGTTTTGTTCTTTGCGCATTCCGCCTCCATGTGTGATGATCAGCTGAAGAACCGCGGGAAGATGCTAAAGCATGGTTGGCAGATATGCTCGTCAATCTCCTAGGCAGCCCTTCAGTGAACGTGGCCCATGGCCCTCGTCACCTCATCCCTTCTCACCCTTTGATTTGGAGTTCCTGGAGGCTCAAGGGCTTGGTTGCGGCAACCCTGTTGGACTTACTGAAAAATGAACACCTTTTTGTATCAGATTGGTTGGGGGGTTGATCTCAGCCTCAGCAACTGGAAGAGGACAGACTGCAGTGACTGCAGCCTCACGTGCGAACCCTTTCGCACCAGCTGCGAGGCCAGGCAGTACTGGCTCCACTTCACCGAGTATGTCCGTGCTCCGGCGGTACAGCATTTTGCCAGTCTTCCAGATCTTCTGCTGCAGGCATATGGAAAGAATGCGGAACATCTCAGACTGAGATCGAACCTTTTCTTGAGCGAGTCTTTTGGACAGGGGCAAGTTGAAGATACCTAGAGTTCTAGTCAAGCGCAGGGCCTAGGTCATCCTTCAAGGCAGTCAAACATCGAAAGGCTTTTCGTTTGATTCGTTTTGTTTGTTTATTTTGTTCAGCTCATTTTGAGTCTTTCGAAGCGGAACAGTCCAAAGAGCTACTGTACATCAAAGATGCCCATGCGGAATGACAAAGGCAGTCACATGTCAAATCTTGGAGGTCGTCGAATTGGATGGGGGTCTCATCTCCAAACAGATGCGGGCGCAGAACGCCGAGTGCTTTCGAGCAAGCCAGGACAGACAAGCATGAAGTGGTGCTGCACCAAGTCTTGATGATATTGACATGACATGCGGCCATCGCTGTTTGGTGAGGACTTCTGGCTGGGTGTTTTCGGCGGTTTTCAGCTGGGACAAGGTATGGTTTTCGGATGTTTGCGGCAACTGACTGTCACAGACGACCAAGAGAACCCTGTAAGCTTGTCAGCAGGCAGTTTGAGAGGCTTTGAATGAAGAAAACTTTGTCGTCATGTCGTCATGTATGAGATGTGCCCAGCGGAAAACAACTCCATTGACAAGCGCTTTATGCTGCATGTGCTGAGGACAGTTAATGATGTTAATGCTACTTGTAGCGTACATGATGAACACAGACGCTACTAGTAGCTCCTGTCCTTACTACTAGGAACAAAAAGCTAGTAGGAACAAAGGAAATCGCTACTGGAAGCAAGGACGCTACTAGTGGGTAGCCGCCACCTTGAGGCCGAAGTGTCCCTGCACCCCTGGCGAAGTGCTCAGGTGAGTGTGTGTCAGAAAGTCAGCCGAAACAATGCTTTTGAGGCCGAAGAAGATGTGAATTCAATGGCTTTGCGCTGAATGCAAATGCTGCAATTTTTTCGCGCAGAGGTGTTGCACTTTACAAACCCATGGGCGGAGAACATGTGCTGGCACGGTGGCATGTCCGAGGACGGAACTTCCATGAGTTCATAGAATCCAATTCGATCAGGGCATCTGAGCCTCAAGCGTTCCGGTTTGACCCAGGGAACGTGCTCTGAATATCGCAGGAGAGGTGCTGCGACACCTCCCTTGGAGCAGAAGGGGATGCTTTGTGCTTCGATGACTTTTGGACCTTCCACCGTGCCCGGGCTGGACGAGTCTAGGAAGTGGGTACATAAAGCAATCCAAAATATATACTGTAAGTGTGATGGGCGCCTCACGTGAGGCTGCTGCGTTCACAATCTAACCCTTGCCTCTCTGGATGATGCAGCTTGCGGCACCAGTCTCCTGGCTCGACTTGATTTTCATGTTGTCTTCAAACGGCTCCAAGCCTACCCCAAGGTGATCCAAGGAGGGCAAAGGGACTACCGCATTTGCCCTGCCAATAGCTTCTATTAGACTACAGACCTAACCTACCCCATGCAAGAAACATCAAACAGCGGCAACTCTTGAATTTGGCAGCCACTGGTCTCTGCAAATAGATGCAAAGAAGCATAAGCTTAGCAGCAGCACCTTAGCATAAGCTTGAGCTTCCTTTTTGGGGGCGTATGATGTTTTGCGTCTCGCAGTGGAGCGGGTTCTTTGTTGCGCTTGCGGCAGGTTCGACCATGTCGGGCACAGACCAGGGTAAGCTTTAGGAAACTTTAGGTGTTAAAGTGGCATAGATATTGGACACAGGGGGATGGAACGTCGACTGCGAGAATTGCTCAGGTGGGCCCTATGGCACCATTCTAGAGTCTCCGCTGGATGGGGTCCCGTGGGTCCAGGCCAATGCCTAAGTTTGCCAGATCACTGTGCGATTGGGGTCATGGCATGGCATGGTGCCACCTTTGTCCCGGGGGGCATAGATGAACATCGTCGTTGAGATTTCCCCGAGTGAGTTGGTTCAGAGTGTTTGGCACAGCCAACTCAGGCGGTTCCTAGCCAGCAGGAGCCCTTTGTGTTTCTTTGGGATGAGAAATCTGGGGGCACTGCTTTCATGCAGTGGCTCAAGTATTCAGCCGAATGCCTAGATCGAAGACATGATGCTTCTGCAAGCCGAGGCAGGTAGGTAAACGGATGCGCTAGCCCTGGAGTGAAGTGTGTTGAATCCAATGGATCATAGATTTAGTCCGTGAAGGCCGAGATTGACGACAGGATTTGCATGAGCAAATGCCTGGGTGGTGAGAATATATTCGAGCTGTTACTGTGGTGGCATCCTGTTTGACAAGGTTTGGAGTCTGGGGAAGCTCGAGTCCTCCTTTATGCTGCTGAGACTGAACCGGTGATGGATTGATGGACTGGATCGGAATGCAGTGCACATTTGGAAAAGTTCGGGGTTAGCGCCCTGCCCTAACTTCCTCCTAAGATGTTAAGATGTGTGGAGAGTACACTGCTTGCGCTGAGTTCCAGTTTCGTCATTTGCCCAGGTACACCTTGCCTGGGCATCCAGTGGCGGCTTGGTCCTCGGACTCGATGCACCTGTGGCGCACTTCAGCTGGGCCAACTAAGGTTGGCAGCCCGTTCTACTTAAAGACAGCCTCGCCCTTGCAGCGGTCCAACTTCCAGGTCTTGTCTGGACACTTTGACTGGCCACTTAGCGTTGAGTAGGCTGAGTTGATTTGACTGTCCGACCATGTCCGACCACCAGAGGCGCGTGATGCACGAAGGCATTGACTGTCAAAAGCGGAAGAAAGTGCGTTGCTTCCTTCTCGTGCGCGATCCCATTGAACGGTTCCTCTCCTACTATGAAGAGAGAACCGCCTTGGTCTCAGCCCTTCCTTCTACACAGAGAGTCTTAGGGTCTCTTTCGGGTCTTGAAGGGTGTCGCAATGCATAGCACAGCGCTCTGGCCAGTAGGTGCCAGAAAGGTGCAACCGGCATGACATGGACTGTCCCTCAGGACCGGCACTTCGCCAAGACTTTGGGCCGAAGCCCAGCTGGTCCAGGCCCTGGACATCAGGAGCGGCATGCCGTTTGAAGTGGTTCCAGGATCTAGAGGCAGGGCTCAGCCTCGCTTAGCCTCGTTTCCTGAGGCTGGAGTGCAGCTGCCTGGCGGTTCTACCTCAAACGTGTGGCACGTGAGAGCTTGTGGTACAATGGCGAGGAGGGTTTTGCAGAACACGAGCAGCAAGTTCACTCTTGAGATTGGAATGTTCAAGCACTCGGGCGCTTTTGTGTCCATGATGGGCATTTGGAACGGAGGAGACCGGCCTTTTCTGCAACAGGTGGGGTTTGTACATCTCATATCCATGCCTGTGGAGAGCATGACAAAAGACCGCGGCAGGGAAAACATGCTGTGCCTGGATTTGGAGAAGACATCCCACCACCCGTTGATTCATCGGGTTCGTCCTGACTCAGTGAAGGCCATCATGCTGCAGAGATGCAACTGACATGAGCTTTGAACTTCCGCGTTGCCCCCGCACCTGGTGCAACAAGATCATTTTTACATAAAACATCATAAAACTCACCTTTGGGGAGCTGTGATATGCTGGATGGCGCTGTGCTGAAGAGCCTTTTGCTCGTCCACCCTGCCAGGAACGCTTTTACTTCCGTTTCCTGGGTGGGCCCCAGAATAGACTGACCTGGATGCTTGACCCAGAATTTGGCAATGTTGGTGGCTCAGCTGATCAAAATCACAAATCACCCAAAGAATTACATATATAACCAAAAAAGCTACAATGACAATACTGGCAACCCTGTCGGCATCCAGACATGTCTAGGAAGGTTTGAGGAGAGCAGAAGTGAGCACATTGAGCCTCGCCAACACTTCACATAAAGAAGGAGTCCTTCTTCGGAGTGATAAAGCTACTTATTTCCACGTCGTTCCACAAGTGTTTATGCTGAAGAGAGGCCGCGGCAGCCCAAGCAAGTCGTATCATTAAGTCTGACCAAGGCCCAGAGAGCAATTTGGCGATTGCGTCGATGTGTGGTGGGCTTGCAAACGGAGCACTTCCAGGGCTTCAAGCAGGTGCTTGCTTATCATTTTCCCTGGCTCTCCGAAGTGCCCAAGGAGCTGCAAACAAGAGCGAAACTCTGAAGAACAGAGCCTTGGAGCTCAGTCATGCAGTTGTGAAGTGGTGTGAAGGTATTTTGGAGCAATTTGGGTCTCTGGTGTTAAGCTGGCCCAAATCCCTCCAAAGAAAGGACTAAAGGTCAAGGTTAAGTCTCCTCAAAAATCTACATAGGAACCAAATGAATAGTGCGAGTCGAGGGCTTCTTGAATGAAGCTCCCCCCGCCTGCGGTTGAAGAAGCCTGAGCTTTCCTGCGTCTTGGGTAGCTACTATTTCTAGGCGCACCCCCTGATCCCTGCAGGAGATGGGCGCCAGAACTTCCCAAAAGCTGCAGCCTCAGTGGGTTGGCGCAACCTAGTGCTACAGAGCATCGTTGCCGCTAGAGAGGTCGAGAGGATCACTGCTGCTGTCGTCCTTGCCCCACTTTGCTCGGAAACTCATCGCTCGCTACAACAGCAAGGAGCCTGAGCTGCGTGAGTTGAGAATCTGATGAAACATGGGGGACAGCTCTGTCGGGAGTATTGGCCGGTTGACAAGTGGGTTTACAGAAAGGAGGCGGTGATGTAACAGCGCTTCTCAGGGTGGTAAGGGTGCTGAGAGGTAGGTGCGCCATGATAGCAAAGAGAGCGGTGCAATTGAGCAGCGTCAAAAACCTCCCACGAACAGTTTAAGCAAACTTGTAAACTCCAACTTGCCCGCGGAAGCCAAAACTGCAGTCGTGGAAGCTTGCGGAAGCCACCGCGTAAGTATATGGTAAAATTCACCATCGCTGAAGCTTTGCGGAAGTGCACATGTTATTTTGTTGAATCTTCTTGACAATAACAAATGCCTCTATACTTTAAGGAGATTTGTCTAACCTATGAGCACTTTTGAGAAATACATCGCGGAAGCGCCACGGAAGAGGATTTCAACCAAACATGGCTCGCGGAAGCCAAAACACAGGTCGCGGAAGTTCCGCGCAAGCATTGGGGGAAGCAAGCCATGAGTATAACAGATCGTAGACCGGTTTTTGACACCGCTCAATTAAAACTATTAAGACATATTTTTCTGTGTGTTTCTTAGTGGTAGGGAAACATTTGCACTGTTTACCAAGACATACACAAAGATGAGGCTGCTGATGGCGCAGCATTGGAACATGTGCTGTAGAAGTCGTGGCTGCGAGTTGTGTCGTGTTCACAGGTGCCGTAATATAGGAGACACCAATGTAACAAAAGGGGCGGCTATCCCTCAATTTTGGAGCGAAGTGCAGGCTAGCTGAACATTGAACACCTTTGCTTTTCTGTCTTTTCCAAGGGGTGGAAAGCGGTCTTGAATGCGTGATGCAGCAGTGAGAAACCGGATCCTGCTTGTCGGGGAGGGAAGATGCAGTCCCTACGGCCCTCGTGTCCCAAGAGCATTTCATCAGGCCATCAGTCGCACTCAGCCAAGAAGACATGAACAGGTCAACAAGGGATTTGAAGTATTGCACGGACTCTGGAAAGACAACCACAAGGTCGTTTGAGGTGAGAAATGCCGGCATGTTGCATAGGAATACTGTAATCTAGGTGTGGGTATTTCGGTCGTTTGTGCATGGCACCCCTACTGGCACTTAACCTTGCTTTGTGTAGGTGCCATCACTATGCGGATGGGTGTTTGAATGTGCTTGGGTGCCATCCCACTTTCTTGATTTGTCCTTTCTTGATCTGTCTTGTGGATGCATATGTTGGTTTATGTAACTCAATCAGGATGCCTGATATTTCCACCCCACAGGACATGATCGTCTACAGTGCCGCTAGGCCTGGCAGCCACCAGTTTTCGGGTGATATGGTATGATCCGTCCTTTCTTTGGTGCATCTTTAACAAAGACCTCAATCAGCCGATCGAGCTTTGACACTTTCGACGCAGCATTTTTGCCACATTGATTGACATTCTGGTCACATTTGGCCTTGAATTGCGGCTCCAGCTGCCTAACTCAAATTTGAGTTGGCCCGCCCCTTCTCCGGCTCTCCTGGGCGTTCAGTCTTCGCCATGGAGGTGACAGTGGTTGACACGGGCGATCTTCCTCCAGGTGCCATCATCTCCTTCCACACCGGCACCGTTCGACGGCATGCGCAGATCAAGAGTGGCAAGGCCATTGGGGTCACCGGAATTGGCACTGAACCCGTGCGGGTGGATTTGATGACGGAGGTCGGAAGCCATACCTTTGATGTGACTGCGGGGCAGGATGTTTATGAGGTGCCGATCAGTGCTTCCCCGAGCTCTGGAGCCGAAGATATGAATTTGAAGCTGCAGATCCGTGGAGCCCCAGCAGGGAAAGAGGACCCTACGGATTTAGGTGGGAGCGGCCCCTCCCGAAAGCTGCAAACTGCTCTCATGATGCGAAGCTACTTGGACAATCACGATGTGCTTCGCCAAATGCAAGAGCTGCTTCAGGATATGGTTGTGAGCCAGCCAGAGGACCCCATTGACTACATGATCAAGCGGCTGGAGATGGTTTGCAAGGACAGTGCAGGTGCCGACTATGACCTCATTGAGGGTGAAGTGGCTGGAACTGTCGAGCCAGCAGGGGCCCCCAAGAAACCAGCACCAGCAGATAGTGATTCGGATGACGGGGCAGACGATGGACCAGATGAGCCACCACCTCCACCAGTGCAGCGCAAGCAAAGACAATCGGTCTCAGCTGAGGCATATGGCGCGTTCAACGAACGGAAAGCCTATGTCCCCAAGGTCATTGAAAAGGATGAGGCTCAAACGGCACGGCTGCAAGAGGTCTTGCAAGCGTGCTGGATGTTCAAGCACCACACACCAGAGAATATGAAAATCATCCTGGATGCGATGCAGGAAAAGCGTGTGGAGGCAGGCACCCGCCTGATCCAGGAGGGAGACGAGGGGGAGGTGATGTGGGTCATCGAGGATGGGGAGCTCGATTGCATCAAGCGCATCCAAGGTGAGGAACAGGTTGTAAAGAAATGCAGCCGAGGAGATGTCTTTGGTGAGCTGGCCCTCTTGTACAACTGCAAGCGTGCTGCATCTGTGCTCGCTTCGAGGGCATGCATCCTCTGGGAGCTGGACAGAGAAACCTTCAATGCCATTTGCTACGAAGCTGCTCAAAAAGCACCTCCTGAATATGAAGGTTTCAGTGCGCCAAGCGAAGCCGCAGCTGCGTCAAGCGCAGCAGCTGCAGCCGCACCAGCTGTAGCCGCACCGGCTGTAGCCACACCGGCTGTAGCCGCACCGGCTGCAGCTGAGGAGAAACCTGCCGATGATTCCGATGCCTCAGATGACGGCGGGGATGTCGAGGAGCCGGAGGCCCCGGTGAAGAAGCCGGTTCGACCACCAGGCCGTCGGACGGGAGTCAGCGCAGAAGCAAGCAAAGGAGATGCGGATGATTGGGAGCCACCGGTCTATGGAAAGACTCCAGAAGAGAGAGCATCATTGTCAAACATTATCAAGTCGTCTCGTGATTCCAAGATTCACATGCTCTTTGGCACCGTGAACCAAGATACATTCGAAAAGATTTTGGATGCCATGTTTATCAAGAAGATCGCAAAGGGAGAGAATGTGATACAGCAAGGAGATGAGGGGGATTACTTTTACATCGTGAAAAAGGGCGATTTCGACATTTACGTCAAGAAGGGTGATGATCCTCCCAAGAATCTAGGCTGCATGAAACTCCTTGACACAGCCATGAATTTCAGACATCTGCCGCTTGGCAGAATTTGGGCAACCACGCGCCCCGAGTATCCCAAGGAAGGTCTTCCAGTGTGGCCCTGGCTTTGCCTTCGGCGAGATGGCGCTACTGTACACCTGCCCCAGGTGGCTGGCGAGTAGTGCTTGTGTGATGCACAAACACTAGTCCCAAATAACCCATAATATCCTAAAGAGGGTAAAGGGGACACCGAGGTGGCTAAGTCAGACAATCTCTCTTGACTCCGACTCAATCGCTGCGGTCTCTTCAGTCTGCAGTGCCAGGTCTGCGACCATTACGGCGCAGGATGACTCGGAGGTGTGGAGCCTTGACCGGACGGCCTTCCGCAACCTGGTGGTGCGCAGCTCTGAGGCGCAGTTCAAGGAGCCATTCCTCCAAGGGTTTTCTGATAGGTATGTGATAGCTACTTGCATTTTGCATCATTTTGCTGATTGTAATGCTACAAGTGCATTGGTAGTCACGCCACCACGCCGATCACTTTTGTGCCAGGAGTCCTGCAAGTTCCTTAACAGTTGCGACATTTTTGCAACTTTAACTCAGGACTGCGCATGGCTTGACCTGCACGATTTTAGGGTGATGACAGCGTAGTTATAACTGTAGAGGTGGACATCCTATGACAATGACAGCAGATCTAGAAAAGGGATTTGGCCCTGCCAGGATCAGATTTGTTCGCTAGCTGAAGTGCTTGAAGAAGAAGAGTTTGATGATGATGAGGCGATTGTCGAGCAAGGTGAGAAAGACGCCGCTCAGTTGAAGTGAATATTATAACCTTGATCAACTTTGGACTTTGAATGATTTTTGTAGTCGCCGATACGAGATTTCTTGATTACTGGAACGCTTGGCTGCCTAACCCCAGGACAAGATGTTCATCCTGAGAAATGGCCAAGCAGTTGCCTGCATTGCTGGTGAGAAGGGTGAGATTGAGGTCAAGCAGTACAGCACCCCGGCGCTGCATTCAGCATATGAAAGCATCTCACAAGGCTTATATAATATATATAATATAACTATATAACCCATCTCTTGCAGGATGCTGGCCAGGTTGATGTCGCCCATGATCGTTTGAGGCTGATGTTCTGGACACCTGTCCATTCTTTCTTTTCTCGGCATCTCAGGTAAAGGCGAATACTTCGGCGAAATTGCACTGCTCAGTGGCCAGCCCAGAAAAGCCAGCGTGTACGCAGTGGGCAAGGCGACATGCTTCTACATCACGCGGCCCACCTTCAAGCGTATTTTGGGACCTTTGCAGAGCTTCCTGGAGACGAACATGGACAAGTATGCCAAGTACCAGGATCAGGGATGGGCAGTTGTTGCGTGTGACTCATAGAATCCATAGAGCATGTGCGCTGTTTAACGTCCGGAACAAATGTGTGACCTGAAAACGGACCCTGGAAAGACTGGTTCCGCGACAGCAGCTGTTTATTGTTCAATGCTATTTTCTGGGCATTCTCGGAACTTTGAGGGACAAGCCCTGACAAGGATGCCATGAAGGATGCTGCAGGGGAGAATCTTGATGAAGATGCTAGAGAGAATGAGGATGAGGACACTCACAATGCAGCAAAGCAGGAAAAGAAGCCGAAGGTGGTGCGAAAGAGAGTCACCTGGCGTGATGCAGCCCTTTTTCTTGGTTCCTTAATCCCCTTGTCATACATATACTCAATGGTCAGGATCGATCGCAGTGCGACGACGCCAGGAGAAGAAGCAAGAAGATCTTCACATTGAGAAGAAAGTGGTCAGCGAAGCAGGCTCAGAGGCACCTCCAGAGACATTGGCTGACAAGGTGGCCCAGGAGCGGAAGGGGCTTGGCCGTTCTGAGCTTGCGACTGAACTTTCGTGTGGTGATTCTATACGCAGAGTGTTTGGTCAAAGGTTTATATTATATAGATGACAAACTTGTGAGTAATCAACACTAGTTTTAGTTTGAGACCGATATTGTATATACTATATTGCTCTACATGCCATCAGAATCCGCGTGAATAGAAGCGAAAGCACAAAATTTGCAGGTTGTCCCCTTGAGTTTCTATGGGTCAGTCTGATTGCTCTCCTGAATCTCTTGAAGTCATTGGCCCTCAAATCTGACTGAAAGCGGTGACCGGAGATATCGACTCGATGTCTTTGCTGCGAGGACTTCAAAAACCCGGCCTTGGTGACTCCCAGCGACCAGCACGTGGTGGATGAGGCGCAGATGATGATGTTTGGCGGGGTCGTGCCTGGCCAGAAGTTTACCATGGACAAGCATATCCATTGCCGCTCCAAGTTCGAGAAGCAACAGAAAGGACTTGGGTTTTGGGCAGGTGAACGGGCTTCCTAGCCATTTGTTTTGCACTAGTGATTGCTTTTGGTCATGAGATGTGTCTGGCTTAAGAAAAGAAGCCGTGCGCAAACACACCCACTATGGAATCGCCATGCAGCATGCATCATCCGCGAAGTTTGTGTCGCACTGGTTTCACACGGTTTGGCTGCCAAATGCTAAATCAAGATTTTCCCACCACGGATCAAAGATGCTTGTTGACTTGATGCGCTTTCAGGAGACGACGACTACTATGTGTGGCAGGGGACCACGAAGCTGAAGCAAGCCACTGAAATCAGCGTGCTTTGCCAGAAGGGTCAAAAGTCTGCATCGGACCCAACACCGAACCAGGACAACTTCTTCATCCAGCACGTTGGGCCCATTACCATGTATGGAGTGTGTGACGGACATGGGCCCTTTGGGCACTTGGTGTCTTTTCGTTTGGTGCAGACCATTCCGTATTTCCTGACCAAGAGTGAGCACTTTGGGAAGAATTGGGAAGAGGCATTGAAAGAATCCTTTGCAAAGGCCCAGGAGGACTTGGAGGAGTTCTGCAGCTTGGTTCCTTAGTAGCTTTCTTCAGCAAGATGTGGCAGGAACAGGGTGATCTTTGAAAATTGGATGCTGGCTCGAAAGTTTGATGTGCAGTAGGGCAAGACGGACCAGGAAAATCGAAAATAGAGATCGATGCATTCTGCAGAGGTACGGAGAGAGGTATGGGAGGGATAGGGAGATGCTGCGCGGCCCAGGCAAGCTACACAGCATCAATATCGAGGCTTCGGGTGCTGCAGGCTCTTGCCTGGTGCTGGAAGAGCAGACTGTGCCTTGGACAGGATGAGGTCGGCGATGAATGGATGTATATGCGGTGGTTTTTGGGAACTAGATGCTGGTGGTCAGGCTTTGACCGCCCTCACCACAACATGCGAGCCGTTCTCAAAATTACTAAATCCCATCCATGCAGCATCGGACCTCCCAGCACTTGAGGAGGAGGAACCCTACTAGGCACAACTTAGCTTTTTGAAGCTGTAGCTTCGATATCCTTGGCCAGCCAGTAGCCTCAGCAATTTGTGGTTTTATTTCTGTTCGGCGTCACTTGCCTTTTCTCTGATTGGGATCGCCCGAAGTCAGCGAAGCGAGGTGCACATTGCATTCATCGGGGATGCCCGCATCATGTTGGGCTCTTGGAATCGTAGAGATTCCAGGATGATTTTTTGCACCAAGGAGCCGGCCACAGTATATAATCTGATTCGCGAAGGCATAGCGTCAGTATAATGTTGATGTGGCATAGATTTTATATAACTGTTTCATCATATCCTGCAGAGACATCAATCTTCACTTACTTTCCTTTGCACCTCTGAAAGTCTTCGCCGATCCGCTTGCTGTACAGATCCACAGGACCATAAGCCAGAACTCCCTGAAGAGAAGGCACGCTTGGAAGCCGAAGGAAGTGAAGTTCGAGAAGTCGACGAGGGGAGCTGGCGCATTTACTTGAAAGGCACTGGGAGTGGCTGTCGTGAGTATATCAGTATATCCCAAGCTTCCCCAAGCAACGCTGTTTGGGCTCGTTGAGAAAGCATAGAATGAGTTTGATTCATAGATTCAACAAGTTCCATGTACTTGACTATCAGAATGATGATAAACTGGGTTGATATTTCTGAGCAGACACTAGACCATACCGTCCTGCCTCTCCAGATGTTCAGGCTCCAACTTTCCGGGGCTGACCATGTCCCGGGCATTCGGAGACACTGCCTGCGCCGCCAGCTTAGTTCTGCGCATAGGGGAGCCAAGTTGCCACGTTGCTTCTCTAAAGCACTTCCAAGGCTGGAATTTCCAGAGTACCAGAGTATCACAAGTTCCTCATGCAGCCAACAGACGAATGGTATGCAATCGTTGCCTCGGATGGCATTTGGGCGGCTTGGATGGGTTAAGTCAGTCAAGGTGTTTGATCGTTGAGTTTTTTGTGTTTCGGTTCCCGGCCTGTGGACGCCCGTGGCCGCCCGATTGCCAACCGAAGCCCAGGAGTTTATTGAGGGGGAGGAGTGCTGCAACATGACGGCGAAGAAGCTTCGTTTGAAAGGCACCCGAGAGACAGTGGCCTGGAAGCAAGCAAAAAAGGCACCCACCAACACGATGGGTGGTCCACATACATAACTAAGTGTATGTAATGTAATGTAATGTTTTGTAATGTAATGTATATGTAATGAAATGTCATGTCATGTCATGTAATTGTATGTATGTATGTATGTATGTATGTATGTGTGTATGTATGTATGTATGTATGTATGTATGTATGTATGTATGTATGTATGTATGTATGTATGTATGTATGTATGTATGTATGTATGTATGTATGTATGTGTGTATGTGTGTATGTGTGTATATGTGTATGTATGTATGTATGTATGTATGTATGTATGTATGTATGTAATTAATGCATGTATGTATGTATGGTATGTAATGTAATGTAATGTATGTATGTATGTAATGTAATGTAATGTAATGCGATGCAATGTATATAATGTAATGTAAATAATGTAATGTAATGTAATGTCATGTCATGTCATGTAATGTAATGTAATGGTATGTATGTATGTATGTACGTACTTTAAAGTAATTTAATGTGTAATTTTATGTAATTTAATGCAATGCCATGTAATGTAATGCAATGCAATGCAATGTATGTATGTATGTATGTACGTAATGTAAAGTAAAGTAATGTACTGTAATGTAATGTAAAATAATGTAATGTAATGTACAGTAGAGTAATGTAATGTAATGTAATGTAATGGTATGCTATGCTATGCTATGCTATGCTATGCTATGGTATGTATGTTTTTTTTTTTTTGTACGCCTCTTTTCGGGCAAGGACGTGCTTCAAGTGAACCATGACCTGAGGTCCTTTGACCCAAGGTGCTCGCACCGCCTCCTGAGCTTCTCGTTCAGCTCCACCTCCATGTTCTTGATCCTCCCGCTTCCACCGCACCTCGTGCATCGGGCCACTGAGCCCTTCCGGCTCATGGTGTGCGACGGATGACCCCGCCAAAGCGAGGGGTCGAGAGGACCCACCATGCAGGCTCCGCTCACGAAGTTGGTGAAGATCTCTTCATTGCAGCGAGCCAAGATGTAGCCAGCACACTCGGAGCAGCGGAGGTAAGCTTTGTCGAGCTTCAAGTGGTGTACACCTGGCTGCACCCCAGATTGGGCCGCAATGAGCTCCTCGATGACCTGGAAGCGAGTTTTCTTCGGCTGAGAAACAGGGGCCGCCATGTCACAGGTTGAGTCCAGGGCCTCCCGGAGATCCGCCACCAGGCTCTTGGCATGGAACCGTTGCTTGCAATGATCACAACGGACTCCTGAACGGTAGCTTTGCCAGGAATGGCCTCCCTGGTCAGGCCGGGTTTCCAGTTGCCTCAAAAGAGCCCTCTTTTGCTCAACCAGAGGGACTTTGTGCTGTGAAGCTTCTGCCTTGGCCTGGTGGAGGAAATGCGACTTGTCCTGAAGAAGGATGGTCATCCTCGAGGCTGCAACACAGAGCACATCTCTTGTGTCTTCATCAATGTGCTTTTGAAGGTCCAAGATCTCCTCATTGCGAGACTCCTTGGCGAAAGTACGTGCCAGCTGGTCCGCATCGTCCTGGAAAGCCTTCCGGTTCCCATTGGTGTCCTGCTCTTTCTTGGAGAAGAGGAGTGGGCGAACTTGGGCAAAGTCCTCAGGGTCCAGGCCTTGATAGAGGTCAGGAAACTGCTCAAAAGCTGCTGTGGGCTGCCAATGTTTCCAGACTCCATGGTCATAGACGGCCACATGGACTTTCTCCTGACTATGCAAAGCAAGATGCTTGAGGCCATAAAAGAGGGCCCTGCTTCTGGTAGGTTGACCCGGGCAAATGCCTTTGAGAGCCGCCACCCGTCGCTTGGTTGAGACCTGGTGCATGCATAGGGCGAAGACAAAGCGCTTGTGCCTGACATCCTTGCAGGTGGGTGCGACTGCCAGAGAGATGGCATGACCAGCCGGAATGTCGAAAGCAGCCTCGGGTCCAGTGCCCTTCATGTTGAAAAGTGCCCATGCCTCCTTCCTGAATGTAAAAGATGGATTGCACCATGCCGCGTTGCCATAGTTCGGGTTCCGTACCAGCGGCCAGGCGTGACTTCCACTCTTCAGGAATGTCCTTGACTTTGCCCTTCCAAAAGCGACATTGCCACAGCAGGTGTGTGAATGTAAGGTCTTCCCCACACAAAGGGCAATTGCCTTGTTGGCCATGGAGAGTTCCTTGATGGAAAGCCCTGAGGGCGGGACCATTCTTCTCCGACATCTTCTGCAGAGTCAGGCTGACCTGCCAGTCCAGCGGTCTTTCCAGGTCGTGGCAGCCCTCGTACCTGGTCAAACGGAGGAGTCGCTGCCAGCGGCACTCAGTCTGCAGCTTGTAGAGGAGCTCCGGCCAACATTCCTCCAGACTGAGGACACAGTCGGGAATGCCCCCATAGCCCGTGCGCCGCCAAGTGGGACCTGCAGAGAGGTCGAAGTCATAGTCCAGGAGGTAGGCTTGAAGAGCCTGGAGGGGACCTGAAACAACTTGCCACCGGTATCTCACCTTCTGCAAAGCTCCCAAAGCAACATTCCAACTGGTCCAGAAAAGATGCCGCGTGCTCTCATCAAATGAGTGGTAGATCTTCCAGACGGAATGAAGGTGTTGCTGAATGATGGAGTCGCCTGGATCAGGTTGGTTTGGGTGCATGTCAAAGACCACATCCACCGAGCCGGATCTCTGAAGTTGCAAACTCCTGGCGGCCATGACTCGAATGTATTGCCTCCTCTGAGGGGCCAATCCGTTCGCCTGGGCTCCCCAGGACATGACCGGATGAATTGCACTCTTGTGGATGCGATGACTGATGTTCCTCTGGAGCTTCAACCTCTGCAGAATGCCTGCTCGTCCGCGTCCTTTGAGAAATCGCTTTTTGACTTGAGTGACACGCCTGTGTCTACCAGCTGTGGCATCAACTCCCAAATCCCGCATGACATTGTAGTGTTGCGGATCGTCTTCTTTGAGATGGAGCTTGAGAGCTCGTGCAGTTTCCTTGCTGCTGGACAGAAAGCCGGTCTTGTCCGTGTTGACCTTCAGGCCTGCTTCCGTGAGGAGTTCTCGAAGCGTGCGGTAGGCCAAGATGGCCTCCCTAGCCACATAATCCGGGTCATGACCAGAGACATCAAAGGAGACGTCATCCACCCATGTCTGAAGGGCAACCGCCGGGTGAGCGTGCTGGAGGGCCTTGAGCGGCTTGTAGAGGATGAGTTTGCTGATGGCAGGAGCTTGTGGGCACCCTTGCAAAATGCCATGGGAGTAGTGCCGCGGATCACCAGCTATGCCTTCAGCCTGGAGCAGGCGGGGCCCGGAGTAAAGGTCCAAAGCCAACTTGAGGTGAACAGGCGGGTAGTTGAGCTCCGCCGCGGGCTCAATGATGTGGTCCAGGTTGACGGTGTCGTAGAAGCAGGATAAGTCGGCTAAACAAGTGACCGTGTGGATGCCCTGGTGCTTTTTGATCTCAGACTTCAGCATACGACCAACCGCAATGGAAAGGCAGTCCCTCTTGGGTCGTGCTTGATCCCATGGAAGCTCATCGTCTAAGGTCATCTGCCAGCGCTGGATGTCATGCTTCCGATAGGAGTTCCAAACGCGATAGAGGCAGGAGGTCAAGGCAATAGGCCGCTCGACCTTGGCGGACTTGGGAATGAGGACGATGTTGGTGTAGGTGAGCTGCGTTGGCAAAAGAGCCGCTCTTTCCATCTCAGTAAGAAGAGCTGCTAGCCTGTGCGCCGCTGGGTACGGCAAATGTCGGAGCATGTCATAGGATATGCCATCAGGTCCAGCTGCTTTGTTGGGAAGGCGCCTCAAAAGCTTCTAAAGAAGCGAGGAGTCAATCGGCTTCCATGAGAGTGCTTCTTGCTGGGCAAGCTCCCTCAACTGTGCAAGTCCCCTGATGTGGGTCTGGGCGTTGAGGGGATGCCAAATGTCGCCCCACTGCTTCTCCCGAGCTGAGATGCGCTCCAAGGCAGGGAGGTCTTGGAAGGGCCGTTGCCAGGCCTGATCCCTTTGCCGGAGGCTGCGGAAAAGGCTCCTTAGCCCGTGATGATGGGCCTTCTTGAGCCATTCGTGAAACTCAATGCTGGTGGATTGAAGGGCCTGCTTCTGTGCCAGGTGCTCCTGCTCCAAAATTTGAGCTCTGATGTCCCCCGGGTCCGTGGTGGGATGCTGAAGCCATTGCCCCACGAGCGCAACAAAGACATCCGCCGTGAAATCTTCAGAGCAAAAGTGAGGGACATCTTGCAACATAGCTTGTAGATCACGCATGACCCCTCGATGGCCAGAATGGTGAACAACGTTGAGTCTGACGTTGAGCTTCTCCCAAAAAGCCACTGAACCCCGTAACCACTTGCGCGAAGTGGAAGCATCAACAAGAGGGGCGTGTGTCAGACGGATGTTAGAGCCCCGGCCCAGGGTGGGCTTGTGGAGCATCTGGGTGATGTACTTCTCGGTCTGTGTCGCCCACCGAGCCAGGTCAGAGCCCAGACCCGTGATGAGGTGGTTCAAAATGTAGAAGGGCCCATTGTCCTCCTGGCAGCTGGTCCATTGGTGAGGCAACTGAAAAGTCCTCCCAACAGGTGGAAACCGCTGAAGTTGCTGGACAGCCTGCGCGGGTTGGTCACAATCCAATTGCACATGGAGAGCACAGTGAGGTCTCCACGGTACCTCCCAAGATGCCTCCAGTCGGAGAGCCCCGTGCAAAGAGTTGGAAACCAGGAGGAAGTCAATTTGACTGCCATGCAACGTGGTGCAACCTCCCAGTGTCCATGATGTGTGCCTTGAACTTGCTTTGGATGACCGTTGCAGCCAGGGCGGCTGGCTCATTTTGCCAGTCACCACCGATGACAAAGGGTGCTCTCAAGTGGTGCAGGAAGGCCATGAGGTGGCTGAGGATGAGAGAGTTGCTGTGAGACTGTAAAGTCTCTCCCGTCTTGAGGTAGATCTGGATGAGGAAAATCATCATGCCCTGTCGCTGCAGCCCGATCGCGGTCCAGCCATTGCCTTCATGTAGGAATTCCGCAGCTTGATGCGTGAGGTGTTGGGTGGAGTGCAACGTCAAGAACCCACCCGAGCTGCCTCCTTGCCCAGTTGGGTGGGCCGCCGACCCATAGGCCTTCCACCCCCTGTTGGTGTAGTATTGAAGAGCGCGAGAGGTGGCCGCTTCCCCCATGTGGGTTTCGTGAAGAAGGAGGAAAGCATCTCCCTGTGTCCACGTCCAGTCCTGGACCTTGGCCCCGAAGTTGGTGATGTTGGCAAAGATGATGGTTAGGGAGTCATGGCCATGCCGTGCCTTCTTGACAGGAGGGTCGACGTGGGCCTCCTGAGTGTCTTCCACGAGCTCATCCAGAGGTTCTTTGACGAGCCAAATCTGGAGGACTTCCCGTTGGTGCTGAAGTGAGATTTCCGGTAGAGGGACCGGGTACTGTCCATCGTCAGCCAGCCAGACAGCGTTATCCATGAGCAGAAGGGATTGATAGTGCCCAGTGTGGTGATCACATCCTTGGTGAGTGACCAGAGCAACAATCCGGTAGGCAGCCATATGGACATGATGGCCATCCTCGGAAAAGGGTATGTTGATGTCGGTGCCAAAGTCGAGGGGCCTGTCGTGTTTGGTCCACCCTTCAGAGAGCTTCTGGAACCTCTGGAGTTGTATGACCAAAGCATCTGGGGCCCCGTAGAGAAACTGTCCTCCGTCCTCATCTGCCCAGTTGGAAATGAGCTCATCCAACATCATAGGGTGATCACCAGCCGGAAAGATCACATTCAAAGGAAACTGTTCTCTGACCTCCACAGTGCCCTGAGCCTTCCGATGGAAGAAACGCCCCCCGAAGAAGGGGCAGTCAGCATGGGCCCACAAAAACCCCAGGAAGTCCGCTGCATCCGCTTGCTGGCCTCGGTGGAAGCGCTCCCAAAGGGAAGCCAAGTCTGGGTCTTGAGCAAGCGAGATGGCTTGAGACTCCGTGAGACAGCGCCGGACAGCATGTTGGGTGTAGCCCCATGCCTTGGCTGAGTCCTCAGCGAAGGCCCCAGTCCAGCACCAACATCGGAAGGGTGCGTTGCCATAGCAAAGGTTCTGTCCATCGGGATTGAGGAGGATGGTGGTTAGCACTTGAGAGATGACATAGACATTGGCCAGAGGTGGCTTGTAGTCCCCCGGAATGAGGAGGTGTCGATGTATGATGTTCTGCATACGCCGAAGATCTGCCAATACTTGCTGGCCATGATGCGGCCTCCCAGTGAGCCTGTACTGCTTGCCGGAGGCGGTGAGGTTGTTCTGACACAAATCATAGAAGAAAATTTGCCCTTGGGTGAGGTCTGAAGGTTGTTACTCCTCCATGGCCTCCATCAAAACCTGACCCAAACCAGAGCCCGGGAAGGTCCTGAAATCAGCGGTCCCCCTGAGAGGCCGCTCTGATGTAGAAGAGCTCAGTGCCTCCCCTGACCCTGTGGGCTCCGAAGCGGAAGGTGTTGGTCCGCCCCCAAAAACTTTCAAAGAAGGTCGACGTCGCTGCGGCCCATAGCCCTCCAAACCCCGCGGAGAGGCCACACTTGAGCCTGAAGCAGCCAACAACGAAGAAAGATTGCGCAAGTCCCCACAATCCAAAGTGATTCCCCTGGCATGTTGAAAACA
Source organism: Durusdinium trenchii (assembly GCA_963970005.1). Classification (NCBI taxonomy): domain Eukaryota; class Dinophyceae; order Suessiales; family Symbiodiniaceae; genus Durusdinium; species Durusdinium trenchii. Next base: position 124,773 of record CAXAMN010014302.1, read on the forward strand.
ACATGACTCGCGTCCCAAGTGGAAAGAGTGGTCAAAGCCGTGAGCCATGGAAATGTTACCCGCAAGACTGTGTGGCCGTGACCTCAGTCTTGCGTCGCTTGGCTTCTTCCTCAGAGGAAGTGGGCGGCCTTTCCAACATGCTCTGCAACTGTTTCTGTTGCTCCTCAGTCAAGTTCACACCCAAGGTGTTGATAAAGCCAGCGACGGCTGCAGGTACCGGGTCACCCACATCCGAGTCTGGCAAAACTTCCAAGTCAGCCTTGGCTGAATTGACCATGCTCATGTAGGAAGCACTTGTGGCTGTCAGAGCCTTTTGTTCGGCCTCAATGCGCCCTTGAATTGCCTTCATTTCCTCCAGAAGATCTTGAAAGGACCGTTTGGTGTGGTCGATTTTCTGCTGCAAATGCGTCTTCTTGTGAGACAAGTCCTTCAAAAGAGAGACCTGAGTCTTGAGTTTGGAAGCAATGTCCTTCTCGGTGGGAGGTGAGGGTTTGGTGAGTTTCTCAACGAGCTCCCTGACCTGTGGCGGCAGCTGAGCCATGTTCTCCACCAGGACATCTTTCAGGTCCGGCCCCGGACTAGGGGGCGGTGGCTGAATGCCAAGATCCTGAAGGCGTTGTTGTAAGGTCTGGTTAAAGAAGACCAAGACGGTGCTAAGGCTTCAGCGGTGGCCTTCTGGATCTTCGTCAGCTTGTAGGGCTTGTTGCCTAGGCCCGGAGGAGGCTTCACCGGCATCTGCTGGCGTCCTGACCGTTTGGGTGATCTGGACCGTGGGGCTTGAGAATACCCCTGAGGAGGACAAGGCCACGCCTCTCCGCATCGCCTGCAAACATAGCCCTCGCGGATCTTGTCGGACCAGATCCAGTTGAAGCAATGGTCTCCCCCGCAAACCTGGTAGGGCCGGCAGAAGTTGCTGCCGCCCATAGTCATGCTTGCCGGCACCCTTCACGATCTGGCCTGAGAGGTTCGCAGCCTCGAAATGACCGGGTAGTCGAGGGCCCTCGGAGGCTGGAAGCCACCGAGCTTGAGGCTAAACGGCTTGAGCCTATGGTATGCATGTATGTATGTATGTATGTATGTATGTAATGTATGCAATGTATGTAATGTGTGTAATATGTGTAATGTGTGTAGTGTATGTAATGTATGTAATGTTTGTAATGCATGTATGTTTGTATGTTATGTTATGTTATGTTATGTTATGTATGTTATGTATGTTATGTTATGTTATGTTATGTTATGTATGTTATGTATGTTATTTATGTAATGTACGTAATGTATGTAATGTATGTAATGTATGAAATGTAATGAATGTATGTATGAATGTATGTATGTATGTATAAATGTATGTATTAATGTAATGTAATGTATTGTATTGTACTGTATTGTAATGTATTGTAATGTAATGTAATTATGTATGTATGTATGTATGTATTAATGCAATGTAATGTAATGTAATGTAATGTAATGTATGTATGTATGTATGTAATTATGTAATGTATGTATGTATGTATGTAATGTAATGTAATGTAACGTAATGCAATGTATGTAATGTATGTAATGTATGTACTGTATGTACTGTATGTAATGTATGGAATGTATGTAATGTATGTAATGTATTGTATTGTATTGTATTTTATTGTATTGTAATGTAATGTAATGTAATGTCGGCAGCAGCATTTGGCAGCGCGCTCGTGCCGCGGTGGTCTTCTTAGAAGTAGTCCACCAACACCTCATCCGTCTCAAGCATCTCTTCTTCGTTCTGCTCTTCCTGCAGTGACCTGGTGTCAGTGGTCATGACAGGTGTTGGTTCTGCCGTGTGGCTGGGTGTCATGGCCTGGGCAGATGTGGCTGGTTGGGCTTCGAAGGCACTCCGATCAAGTTCACTATCAAAGTGCAGTCTGCGAGGAGTGGGACCTCCTGAGGCTGTGGCTGTGCTTGAAACGGTGGGTGTGGCTTGCGTGTGTGGAGCTCGAGAAATGGCTGTCTGATCAGCCTGCCGGTTGGCTTCCTGTGTGCACAAGTTGTCATCAGCCTTGGTGTCAGGCTGTTGTGAGGCCTGTTGAGCTTGTTTGCGAAAAAGCTCAGGCAACGGTGGAGATCCACTTGTAGCAGCTCCCTTGCAGGGCCTGCGGATGGCACGGGCTGGACACAAAGGCCTGGAAAGCACCCTCATTGACTCGCTTGTGTACACTGCAGCCACATTTGTCACAGCGAAGATACCCTTTGGTTTCTTCCAGCCCGTGCTGCTCTGGCTGGGTGATGCCGCCTGTTGTTGTTCCAAGAGCTGTCTGATGACCTGGATCCTGGTCAACTTCTTGGGTAGTGCCTTGTGTGGGCTAGGCTGTTCGGGCTGCTGTGCTTCGATGCTGAGCTGTGGCCAATCTTGTTGAAGGTGCTCTTCAATGACAGGCACAGTGAGGGCCTGGTGCACCCGAAGGCCACAGACACCACATTGATAGCCACTACGATGTGGCATCCATCTGTGGTGAGGTGAGGTCCATGGCTTGGTACACTGAGCCACCAGCTGTTTCTTGTACTGCTTAGTGTTTGCCCAGGTGCTTTGGTGCCTTTTGATGGATGTCGTGTTCCTTGTTACCAAAGATTTTGGCGAGTCGTGCCACCACATGCTGGTAGATGAGCTTGTGGTCTTCATCTAGCACTTTCTGCCATTCAGTTTGTCTTCTATCGCGCAGAGCGTTGGCTTCCCACGCCACCGGCTGCATCTCTTTGACGTCTCCTCAGCTGAGGCTCGTTGCCAGGTGCTTCAGGTGCCGAGTATTGCGGCAGACATAGACGACTGTGACTCTGGTGAAGTCCTGCGCAGTGACTTGTTCCAAGAGATCTTGGAAGGGTGGTCGATGTCTCGGTTGCGTCCAGACTTCCCAGACTGCCGTGAGTTGGACAATGACGCTGACAGGTGTCGTAGTGTGTCTGGCCAGGGCGACAAGGCCTGCAAGTAGGGCCTGGTGCACACAAAGGCCAAAGACCCAGACTTGACTTCTCTGGTCATACGCTGATGGGGTGGCATCCAATGTGAAGGCCCATCCTTGATGCTGATGTGGTGCCAGGGCCTGAAGGTCCTCTTGTGGTTCAACAGGTATCCACCCTGCACTCCACAAAGGCTTTTCATCGTGGCCCAGAATGCGCTCTGCCCACTCTGGTGGCATGGGCTTGTGCTGCTGTCCCTGGTGCCATTTGCCCACCCAAATGATGTGCTTTGGAGTGGCAGGCGCCTGGCAGATGGGACACTGCTTGGGCTGTCCCGCCTCTCTATAGTGGATGGCTGCTTGTACCCATGTTCTCAGGTGCGGTTTGAGCTCGGCTGGGAGACTGCGGATCAGCTGGCGGTAGGGGTGCCAGTCCAATTAGCATCATGAGGGGCTTGGGAGGCAAGTAAACAGTCTTCTACCAGTGGGGGTTCACGTCGATAGGAAAGGGGTGAGAACGGGATGCGAAAAGTGGTAGGAACGCCGCCAGGAGGGAGATGTGCGTCTCTGGTGGCTGTGCATATAAATCGTTTGCGAAAGGGAGTGAGCGTCTCTGTCTTGTGGAAGTGATGTGATCTGTGAGGGCAGGGGAGGAAACAGAATGCTGTGGGGAAGGGGTTGCAAGAAATGATGTGATCCGTTAAGGGCAGGAGAGGGAACAGAATGCGGTGGGCCAGCTTTGTGTTGCTTGGGGGTGCCCTTTTTTATGGTGAAGCGGCGTAGTAGCCAGGCGCACAAGGGCACCCCATATGGGCTGGGAGTTCATGTGGAAGACAGGCGTAGCGGAGGAGGACGCGGTAGGAAGAGAGGAATTGCAAAAAATCTTTGAGTTGCTTGGGGGTGCCCATTTTTATGGTGAAGACGCCTGTTAACCATACGCAAAAGGGCGCCCCATATGGGGTGGGAGTTCATGTCGAGGATAGGCATAGCGGGGGAGATAGGAAGAGGCGGGGAGCTCACCAGGGAAGCGAGAAGTGCGTCGCTCAGCGCTCTGGAGAGAACGTGACTTTTGGAGGATAGTTCTCCTGGCGAAAAAGGGTGGAAGGGAACGTCGGTGGTTGGGCTTTGGTGGGGGCCGAAGTTCAGGCTACGCACTGTAAGAGTGAATGGGAGTGGACGCAGGTTTATGAGTCCATCCACAAACCACGGAACCAAGCCGCAGACAAGCAGACTTGGGGGCGTCCTTTTTTCTCTTTCAAACGCATCTTCCTCCAAAAGAAAAAGGGCACCCCGCCCACCCCCCCCACCTGGAAGGCCTGTCATGTCAGCCCCGCCTGTGCCTCCCAACGCTTCCCCTGCGCTCTCGCGTTCACCCCGTTGACCATATTCATATCTCCTTACGGAGGCTGGCTTTCGCCCCCTCCCTTCCCAGGTAGGTAGGTAGGTATGTATGTATATATTATATGTATGTATGTATATATATGTATATTTAGAATATAGATATGTGTATGTGTTGTAGAACTATACGGTTAATGTGGAAGGACACGTCGACCCTCACCAAACATCACAGGCTTTGATGCCGTGCCCTTCCACAGCACCGTAGTTCTGAGCACTTGTCACGTG
>CAXAMN010014302.1:129332-158010 GCA_963970005.1 Durusdinium trenchii
ATGCCGTGCCCTTCCACAGCACCGTAGTTCTGAGCACTTGTCACGTGCAGTGAGTTGGCGAATGCTTGGCCATCCAACTGGAACGGCGAACTGAGGTGGAGTTCATCACAAGCGCGAGCAGGAAGCGTTGGGCACATGTTTGTGGTGATTACTGTGATGATATCACTGCGGTTCTCGTCCAATGGAACTCAAAGGCAGCAGAAGGAGGCGCAGTCAGTGTTGCAGGGATCCAGTGAAGATTGCCGATGTGTATTGATTTGATTTTTTGCACCTGGTGTGTGGGGGTCGCCTGTGGCAAGGCAACCATTCAGTGACAGTGAAGCAGTTCCAGCCCCCGTCATCGTAATGATTCTTTTGTTTCACAATCATCACCTGATGAAATTGATCCTTGGCTCAAGAGTGTGGGGGTGCCTGCATTGTTGAGACTCGAAGCACACTAAATTTCCATAGTAACACAGGACAGAAAGGTGACAATTTTGTGCATCAAGGTGTGTTTGATACAGCTAGCTGATCACTGAGGAGAGCATCGGGCTCCGCTAAGCGGTTGTTTGCGCTCATGTCCACAGCTGTGCCCTCAGACTCAGTTACGGAATGCGTGCAGAAGGAACAGAAGATCATGAAAAGTAGGAATTGGACGCTGCACTTTTTACATTCTGAGGAAGGATCGGGAAAAAACACAAAGGGCTAGAAATGGCACATGCACCGTACTACAAGCTGATTGGCACTTTTCAACATTGCAATTCTTTTTGTTGGGGGAGCTCAGGGGAAAATTGGCTTTGTGCAGATTGCAATTCCGGATTGAACTCTCATTGGGGGGTTCAATCACATGGATGTTCTCGTTCAAGGTAACTATCCTCAAAACCCGATAAGAACAATCCCGCACATGCCGTTGAACTTCTTGAAGCTTTGGTTGCCTGAGGTCGCTGGGGTACCAAAGCTGCTTGGCTGAAGGACGACCCCTTCAGACTTTGTGCTGGAAGCAAGCAAGCAAGCAAGCAAGCAAGCAAGCACGCACGCACGCAGGCAGGCAGGCACGCAAGCAAGCAAGCAAGCAAGCAAGCAAGAAAAACCTTGGAGCTTGGAACCGCTTGAGGGGCCTAGTAGCAAGATGTAGCAAGAAACTACTAGGTGGAGGCCATCGCTACTAGTAACAAGAAGCGAGGCAATAGAAAACCATTTTCTGCTTGGCCTTTCTTGCCAAGGACAAGACCCAGTGATCTTTCTTTGCCGCTCTGCGAACGAAAACAGTAGCAGGGAAGCGGGACCACCTGAGTCGGCGACCACGGCCTGGGTCACGAAACACCGGTTTTGTGGCTATTTCGAAGTTCTTTACCCTTGTGTTTCCCAAGGCATCAAGATATCCAAAGGCCTGTGGCAGGTGTGTAAGGCAATCAGCACAAAGGCCCTGAAGGCCGTGGCGCTTGGAAAAACATGCCGGAACGTGGAGGCGTTTTCTCCGCTCTTCAGAGCTTGCAGTGGAGGGCTTCCTGACTGTCAAAAGCCCCACATGAGGATTCCATCCAACCATTCAATTTTGCCGCCCCATTTATATAACCACTTCTGTTTCTGTCAACGGATGCCACAGTGGACTTTTGGCGGGCCCGGCTTGCCGGGGTGAAGACGGCAAAACACGGCGGAACGCAGTGGAGTTGTACATTGCTCGATCATTCTGAGCAAACCTGCCGAATTCTGCACTGCACTGCTGCAATGGAAAAACGGGTTCACGTGAAGCTCAAGTGATTGACACATGGACGCTTTGTGCTCTTTTTCACTGCGGTACCCGCATGCAGTTGAAGCCGGAGGCGCCAGTTCCGGACCCAACTCCTGCGCATCCGGCAAGCAGCGGGAGAGGCTCCAGGCTTGGTGCGTCAGGGCTGCCGTGGGGTGCACGAATATTTGCGCAAGCATAAGTGTACATCCTTTTACTGCTTGATGCATTGCATTCAAGGCTAACTGGTAGCTGACATGAACATATAGACAGCAACCCGTGAGCAACGTGCGGGGGATGGCAGACAGCACAGGCATGCCACCAATCGCAAATGTGACCCTCACAGAAGCAGCTGCTATCGTGAACAAGGTTGGAATGTTTCGACAAGTCGGAATTGTGAATGTTGCAGGGAATTAGCTTCACCTTTCCTTCTGTGTCAGGCTCTGTCACACACCGCTACGTTCCGCAACCACCAGAGGCAAATTCAGCCTAACTTCAGACTGTGGTGCTTTTGGCCCTTTTGGCTCTTTTGTGCGGCTGCCATGATTTGCTACGTCTACGTGCTAGTCACTACATGTCACTACTAGTTACTAGTTGCCCGAACCGCTACTAATCTACAGGCTGTCGGAGTACCTCATGCGTTGAGACCTGCCCACACTCTGAGCCTATACAAAGCTGATGTACAGAGCCGTCGCCCTCTTTATAGTTTGCTGGGCGTCTTCGAGCATCACAACTACCGGGAGGAAAGCGGGTCCAGGATCGAGGTCAAAGGCACCTCGGCTCCTGCGACTACCCTCAGCGCCTGAAGAGTCAATGCCTCCAACTGCTTCGCCTGGCAGCTTGGGCCCTCAAATCAGCTTCCAACTCTTTAAGTCTCGGACGATGAATCTGACAATCAGGCAGTGGAAGGAAACAATAGCTTGAAGCAAGTCAAGAGTTGGGTTAGGACGCTGGGCGGTGAGATGTTCATGACCTTTGTCGGACCTAGCTGAGGGTTTGACTGTGGATGATCCAACAACGTAATTACTGTGAAGACGTGGAACTTTGAAAACAGGGAATTCTTTTCCGCAAATCTCCATTAATCGACCGGTGGTTTGGGCGACAGTGCATTTCAAAGTTCAAGAAGGTTCCCAGAGGAGGCGTCATGATGACCTCCAAGTACTCTGCTTTATGATGGTTCTTGGACTTCGAACAGGCAACCAGTTGACGCACGCAAGCCACCACGTGCGACTTGGCCTAGATATTCCAGTGTAGGGTTTGATTCAATTCAGGCATGAGGGTATGACATGGTATGACCATTTAGCAAGATCGACAGGTGGTTACGGGACATTTCGTCAGTTGGGTCCTGTTGGCAGCATGCTTGAGATTTTTGGTATTCAGCCACCGACTCTTTTGGTTGTAATTTTTTTTCAGTATTATTCGTATTTATCTGCAGTGAAGCGGCTGCAGACATACAGATGTGCGGAAAGGAGCTATCCACGGGATAGGATGGACATTGGGACGGACCGTGTCGTTGAAAAAGTCCTACAAGTCCTACCCCAACCGGGCTGTTAGGGTGGAGGCCATCGCTACTAGGTTGGAGGCCATTGCCAAAAGTCCTACAGGTCCTACCCCATCCATCTTTGTGACCGTCCATCCACCGAGGCGCCCATTTCCGGCGCAGAGCGACAGGCAGCTCCACAGGCGGCGAGGAATCGAGCTGTGATGTTGCTTTTGGAGGTGAGCATTCGTGAGTGATGGGACAGAACATGACAAAATGCCCAGTATTCCATTATTTTTGTGGTATCATTGTTGACACTTGGAATGGTATTCATATGAATCATATGTATTCATGACATTCTGGTACAAGTGCTAAGAAGGTCACTGCCCATATGATAGCAAGAAGGTTGCAAAAACGAGCCGTGACTTTTTTCTTCCATGAGTCCTTCTTGGAACTTAGATGGATGGTCTTTGGCTTTTCTCCACCCCGTTGTGGCTCAATCGACCATTTGTGGTTCTGCAACTGGGGCTGCAGGTTGAAAAAGAGGAAGAGACATCGAGCAGCAAAAAGTGGGCAGCCCATGATGAGAGAACTGTTTTGCATTCCATCGCAGTCTCATAGTCGTAGTCATAGCCCTGAGTCCCTGAGCATGTCAAATCATTGACCACGGCTATTTGACATGGCTCATCTTGCTTGCACGTGGATCATGATGTGGTTTAAGGCCGAGGGTGCCGATCGAGTGCCCCCACGAAGCCAAAGCGTCAATACGATCCAACATGGTCAATTGTCAATGTCAAACATTAGGGTGGAGGCCGTCGCTACTATGTTAGAGGCCATCGCTATTAGGTTGGAGGCCATCGCTACTAATGTTCATATTTTTTATTTGCTGTCGCTGTCGCTGTCGCTGTCGCTGTCGCTGCTGCTGCTGCTGCTGCTGGTGCTGGTGCTGGTGCTGGTGGTGTTGTTGTTGTTGTTGTTGTGCTTTTTTTGGTGGACCACCCTCGTTTAATGTGCCAGTTACACCCCAGCCACCTTGGAAGAGTACAAGCAGCGCTTTGGCAACAAGGCCGACTACTCTGAATTGGGGTCATGGCCTAAGCATGAACATTGCTGGTTGGCTACCTTTCTAGCGATGGGTGGATCAGTCAGTTACTGTAAGCTTGCTAAAGTGGGTGGGAACTGGTGCAGATAGTAGAGGCAGATAGAGGTAGAGCCATCATGCTGCGTCGACAAAAAGGCATTGAGTTTGTCGCTGTTTCAGAAGCCACGGGACGGCTGCTGGGGTCGAAGTACTGCAGTCATCTGCAGCCCCAAGTTTCCCCAACCGGTCTGCCTGTGAAATTGATCTATGAACAGCAGCCTGCCCCCTGGCGTGTGGAGGAGCACGTTGCATCCTTCGCCACTTCACCAGCAGTCGGGTGTTCTCCCCGCGGAAGCAGCAAAAAACCATTCAAAAACCTACCGCGTCATCGGCGTGGAGAACGTGCCGTGCCGCCTGACCAGTAGCATACCAGCGTTCTGGGGCTCCGCTGCAGCGAAAGGAACCTGCTACTACTCACCAGCGATGAGCATTTGTGTATATAACGCAAAACGCTTCACAAGCTGCCACTGTACTTCACCCACGATAGACCGCTCGTTCTATTGGTTGATCAATGGCCAACAAGTTTCGTGTTCGATCCCGCTTCATTCACTGTGAGATTGCAGGCAGCAGGTTCATGGATTCATGTGTGTTTGTTTTGCCGAATCCCGGACGCTCACTCGATGATGCCCGTCGTAGAGCACCTTTGTGGGGCAACGATTGCTCCCAAGGCGGCTGGGGCCTGACCTGGACGACGAGAACCTGCTTATGAAGCGGGCCATTCAGGAAAAGGTCCGGTCGCAGGGACAGAAGCCGCGATTTGAGCCAAAGCACCTTCGGCATTTGCCAAAGTGGGCGCAGCTCGAAAGGTGAAGCAGTTCAGCCGGGAGCTCCACCGTGTGAACAAGCACCGGGCTGGCAAGGCGCAGTTGGGGCCTAAAGAGGGTGCTCTTCAGCGCCGCCTGAACGTGGTTGAGGGATGTTGAGAGTGGAGCTCCAGCTTGGGGATGTCACTGGATGACTTGGGATGCACTTGTTACTAGTAGCTTCTTGGTACTAGTAGTAAGGCACTTGTTACTAGTAGCGATGCACTTGTTACTCTGCAATTGTGGACTAGTTGTGCAGTTTGGTGCTTCCAGGGCTTTGGCTGAGATTTGTTTGGCTGGACCGGCTGGACCAGCTGGACCCTAGTCCTGATGGCTCATAAGAATCATCCACTGGCCACATAAAACTTGGGGCAGTCTTATCATCAGATCATCTAGTCGCCTTTTGTTTAGGAGTTTGTCCTTACAGTATCTCAGCATCTTTTAAGCGCAAGCAGCTGTGGCTTGACCGATGGATGTATACAAGACACCTACACGCACCCACACCCCAGAATGAACATGTACCTGAAACGTGCCAGATCGAATTGGCATGCGCTGAGCTTCACTTCTGTTTGTTCTTCCTCCAGCTTGTCTCGGCCTCTGAGGCCGAAGCCGGAGGCTAAAGCAGAGCCCAAATCCACCGCTCGGGCCAAGGTTCGGGATTGTTCAGGATCAAGAAAGCGTCGTTTCGGGAGGGGTCAGGAGGGGTGTCGGCTTTTTGTACAACCCGCGTCGAAAGAGAAGGAGGATCCAATCGATGGAATGTTGGGACATGCTGCGGAAGAAAACAAAAATCTTCTTTGACAAGGACTTTGGCTCAAACCCGCGAAAGACAATACGACAATGCGCCATCATGGCACCCAGCGACGCCCGAAGGGCCACACGCGACCCACAAGTTTTAAAGAGGACCTCCCAGCATGTCACGGATCTCCAGATCAAGCCATTTGGATCCCGAAGTTGCTTTGCTCTCAGCACTGGATGAGGCCACATACTTTGATGTCAACCGTGTGCTCCAACCATATGTCCAAAGGTTGAGGCGCGACCCTCGACGCATCACATCGGTGTTCAAAGGCATTGCACGTGCAGATGTTGCAGTCAAAGTGCTTGACGTGTTACGGGCCTCCAGATTAGAAATGAATTTGTTTCACTTCAGTGCTTTGATTGGAGCTTGTGAAAGAAGTGGCAGCTGGGAGCTTGCCATAGAAATTCTCTCAGATATCATGCTCGCACGGCAACAGCCAGATGTGATGTGCTACATGCCTGCTCTACGGGCTTGCCAGAAGAGAAGTGCTTGGATGCAAGCGATTCATCTCTTCCGAACTATGCCTACGACACAAGCCACTCCTGATGCCATCTCTTACAATGCAATGATCGGCGTAGCCAAGACCGTTGGGAATTGGCGCCTGGCTATTGGATTCCTAGATGAGATGTTCCACTGGCAAATCTCTTCTACAACGCTCATGGCAGGTTCTGTAATGACTGTATGTCAAGAAGCCAGTCAGTGGCACGCGGTGTTGAAGTTGTTGGGGCGGCTGCCGCTTTTGCGACTGACACCGGATCTTGTTTGTTTCAACATCGCCATCAGCTCATGCGAAGGTATTGGGACTTGGAGACTAGCTTTGTCTTTGCTCGAGGGCATCCTTGGTCAATCCCTTCGAGTCAATGCTGTAACCTTCAATAGTGCAATCACTGCATGTGTCAAAGCGATCCAGTGGCAGGCAGCATTGAGCCTTCTGTGGCAAATGCCATCGGGGCTTCCGGATGTTATCAGCCTCAATGCTGCGATTGCTGCGTGCAGTCAGCAGTGGCAGTATGCTGTAGAACTCTTCGCTAGGATGGCCGAGCATCCGGACCACAGATACCATAAAGGGAATTGTATGATCAAGGTGCCCTTCCCATCTCCAGATGACATCACATACAATTCTGTGATAACTGCGTGCGAGAAAGGAGGGATGTGGACTTTGGCCCTGCACTTTTTTGCGAAGATGCAAAACCGGTTGAAGCCCAACAGTGTGACATATCAAGGTGTCCTCAGTGCATGTGAGAGAGAGTCTCAGTGGGAGACTGCTTTGGCCTTCCTCACTCTGCTGATCTCAAGGCAGGAATTACCTTCAGCGATGCACGCAGGATCGGTCATCCATTCACTTCTCAAAGTTCAAAGCAAAAGTGAGATGGTGCCACGGATCGACCCGCTCTTGCATTGGCTACGAGAGGTTTGGCAAGTCCAGGCAGCAGCGATGACGTCAAAGAAGCTTGGGGAATTGAAGGAGGTGGTCGCAAGCTTGCCAGGTTTGGTGGTGGCCTCCAAGCCCCCTGGTGTGAGTACTGAAGATTTCCGAGACCTACTCGCCAAAGAGCTGAAGCTCGAGCTCTCCATCGTTTCGCGCCTTGATCACCCCACCTCTGGAGTTTTGCCGCTAGTGGTTGGGAACGACTCACCAGGTGATCGGTGGGTGAGAGCACAGTTTGCGGGGCGCATGGTTTGCAAGGAACATGCGGGTTGGCAATTTATGATTTGGCATGGTTGGCCAAATTTGCTATGTAGTTAGGACTAGGACGCTACTAGGGGCTCCTGGCATCGCTACTAGTAACAAGAAGCTACGAGGGGCTCCTGGCCTTACTACTAGGAGCAAGGACGCTAAGCCAATACCTTCTTAGTGCGTTGTTTAAATGATTGCACCCCCCCATGTGATCGGAGTTCGGCGCTAAACATCCGAAATCCCTCACCGACACCCGCAGTGCGTTTCTGAATGTTAGCGACGGCGATGTAGCCACATGTTTGCATGTGCTCCAAAGAGCGGGAGCTGCCACCCTGAAGGAGTATGCTTGCCTTTGTGAGGGCCCATCCCTCGGAGATGTTGGGTATCAGGGCCAGATCTCGGTCCCCCTGCGGACTTTGCAAATTGACGAGACCTGGCAGAGCGAAGCGTGTGATTTGGGCGATGGTTCTGAAGCTGTCACGGACTTCGAGGTGATGGAGAGATATCTTCCGCCTTTCTCTGAAGAAAGTGCCCAAGGGACTTCTGAAGGAGAATTGAAAGAGCTGATTTTTCTCAAGGTTTTCCCCAAAACTGGGCGACGACATCAGATCCGCGTCCACTTCAGCAGCTTAAGCCGGCCACTGGTTGGGGATTTGACCTACGGTCCTGGGCTTGGAGGAAGTTTGCTTCCCACAGAAAGGCTGTTTTTGCATTGTAGATCCCTTTCGTTTTTGGACTTGGAGGGCAAAAGCTTTCAAGTGAACTCTTCTTTGCCGGAAGAGCTTCTTGACTTGCTCCAGACTTTGGACAAAATGGTGCCAGGCCAGGGCATTTGTCAGTCCACGAGGCCCAGTTGCATCACAGCCAGTGGGTTTCCACCTTCGGCTCCCGTACCCCAGTCCCTGCCAGTCCCTCACACCTTGCCTCCCAATAGTGCAGGGTTTTCGGGGCCAAGAGGTTCAACACTTTTTGCACCATGTGTTCAGAGCAGCGGTGCACTGGAGGCCAAAAATCCAAAAGGTGGCACTGGACGCTGTTCTGAGGCCATGCAGTTTGCGAAGAACGTTCCGAAGCCGAAGCTTGTACCACCCAAGCAGGCTTGGACTATAGCTTCGAATCGTAGCTGCAAAAGCATGAAACGCGAGTTCTTTGTTGGCGCAAGACTTGTCTGGAGACTCACTCTTGGGGCCCGGCTAGGGGACGCAGATGTGAATGCTGAATGTAACAATGAGGTAATGTTCTGAGTAATTGTAATGCGGAGGTCTTGGTAACTCCAAGTAAGACTGCAGACGACGACCAGGACTGTAAACAAGTGCGGGCTGGGCTGACTCATCAAGTGCAAACCTTGCAATTTTTGATCAGAAGACCAAAGCTGCAGGATGCCATAGAATGGGAGGAGCTCAGGCACGAACATGCCCAAAGACCTATGAAGCATTCTAAAGCGCCCACTGCTAGCGCTGGATGCAGGCGCCGCGAGCAGCAGCACATGGAGGATGTCGCAAGGGTTGCTGAAGTGAGGCAACTGTTAGAGAAATTGGCCGTGTGAACCGCGTGCGCTGGATGATTGGAAGAGCCCATGTCCATGTGCATACCATTGCATAACCTTGCTATCCTTTCCCTTTACCTATCTAAAATATAAAGCAATGTGCATCCAGCGGAAGACATCACTTGAAGAACTAACTAATGTTTCCGCATGTTTTATGACAATTTGACCATCCCAAGAAGCTGTTGAAGATTGATTCTCATGGTGCCCCTTTGGACCACACCCCAAGGCTCAGTTCAAAGTGTCCCTCACTTTAGTCTTGATGTTCATTGAGGTTGTTGGGGTCAGCATTCACTCAGCCGTATCGACTTTGACCAAGCATCCCTTGATCCGGCATTTGACCCAGAAGGGTGCGTTCTTTGCGCACTGGCCGGCCTGGCCGGGACCGAAAGAAGCCTTGGTGTTCATACAGATGCTCGTTTGTACAGAGAATTTGCCCGACCCGTTTTTGTCTCACAGAAGAGCTGCCAAGCACTTGACCAGATGGCTTCGCCAACGAAATCCGGATCAGGAAACAGTTAAGTACTGAGTCCTTAGACAAAGTGGAGGTTGCCAACTGTCCTTGTGAACAATGTGGCCAATGCATGTGGGTGCGGAAGCGAATGAGAAAAGGGCTTTTGCGGCTGGAGACGAAAAAATCAATCCAGAGTTGCTGCAGTGGTGATCGGTGGTGCCGATAAGGGAGCTGGGATGTAACAATGAAGGGGCTCAGACGCACGTGTCGCCAATTTTCTTTCAGTCAGCTGCTTAGATGCAAAAAAGCACGGTGACATCACTGGAACAGATTGAAACAACCAGCCACATGAACATAGTGACCCTGCTGTCAGCATGCTATCGGCATGTTGTCAGAGGAGGTTGGACATTTTTGTTTGATGACCACCCTCAGATCTATCAAGTTTTCACGTTTGAACCTTCTTGAGCCGCCCTCGGAGATGTGAATTGGCGCTTGACCACAAATCTGGATGGAGAGACTTTCATCGGTCACCTCCACGGGGAGGTCTGTGCTCGGGACTCGGTGTCTCACACCACCAACTTGTCACTCAAGATGTGTGGACCAGCTCTTGAGTTGGTTTTGCCAAGCTGAGGCTGAGCCATTGGGGCTTTGCTCGGGCTCATTCAAAGTTGCTTCATCGAAAGCTTTCCATTGGAGGCAGGCCTATGGCCAGCCTTCGCATTTTTTCTCTCGTATGGCCCAGGTCAGAAACATGAGCTTGCATCCAGGTATGCCGATTCACGTTCGACAAGTGCAGGTGGGGCCAGAAGTGGTGCAGCACAAAGTTCTGCAGGACTGCCACCTTTCCACGCACATGAAAGGTTGCCTTTACAGGGCACCTTTGGTGATGCTCAAGACCAACCCTGTGGAATTTTGAAGGGCAGCACTTAGCCGGTGCAGATGTCCGAATTTTGGATCGCGTTCGTGCATATGAGGCACATGAGACACACAGTGGCAAATTGGCTCGTTGCTAGGAGGACTGTCAATCTTGGCCTTTGTTGGGGTCACCTGCCTTGGATGGGGATGTGTCAGACACCTGTAGTGGAGCAACCTGGGTCACAAAGCCCAAAGCAACATTGCAGTCTTTTGGCTCTCCCTTCTTTCATCGTGGATTGATGATGTGAACGCCAGCGCCACGAGTGCTGTGTTAAGGTGCTGCCCAGCCTGAGCAAGAAGCGAGAGCGAGGGCGAAGGAAACTGGGAAGATGTTCCGGAGGCCTGGACCGTGGAAGGAGCTTCGGGGTGAGCGTTCTCAGATCCAGCAGAGGTGGCCTTTCAACCACATGGGTCAGCGGTATCCGAGATATTGCGCTTCAGCTGCACTCAGCAAGCAAGTGGCCAATACGCAGTTGCCGATCCTGGAGCCACACTGAGGCAGATCAATATGACGTGCTATGCTGAGTGTATAGTGCCGCGTGGTGATACATCGTTTCTGGTTGCAGATCGTGCCACTAGACGTGTAGCTCAGGCCTTCATTTTGGATTTGTGGTTGCCTCAAGGGGGTATATGTTTACTTCAATAGAATGCAGAGCTATTTGCTTTCTGGTGGCTTTTTGGTGATGCTATTTCCCCATGTTGCCGCGGTCCTCCCTTTTCTCGCTACTTTTGTCACCAAGAAAAATATCGCCAGTACAGATCGTCATAGACTGCCATGTAATCGGGAGAGTGCACCAAAAAAGTTGCTCCTTGCCATGCCTAGGGGCCTAGCTAGTATGAGATGGAATGATTTTAGCAAACATGGGCTGGACAGGCGGTTTGTACTGGAGGAACAAGGCGGACAAACCTAGCTATAGAACTATTTACCTAACGAACTAAAAAGCTCACACACACACACATATATATATATATATAATACAGGGGGTATCTTAATCATGTCTCAACACTACTAGCATGATACGTTTTCATGTGTTCAGCTTGATCACAGCTGATCGTTTGTACAACTTGCTTCCTCCTGCTCGCATTGTGAACATTGCAAAACTTGACTTGATGGTCTGAACTGGTTCGCTGTTAGTTTGTTTGGACATCCAAGCCTGTTGTTGGCAGTGAAGGTGGGGCGTGGTTCACAATGGGGCAGTGGCATTTCCTTGGGCAAAAGAGACCCTGATGGAGCTCAAACGGCTGAGGAGTGATCCTCAACCACGGATTGTGATGGATTTTGTATTCAAACCATCCGCTGGCTTTGTTGAGCGGAGTACGGCTTTGGACCTTGCAGGAAGCTGGTCCTCTTTCTCTCCAACTCCTCCCGTCGCCGCGAAACCAACAGCGCCGCCTTGGAGAAGCTGGGTGTTGGCAGCAGCCTCAGAGTACTTGGAGCCGCACCTAAGAGGTGCCAAATTTCTCCAGATAGAAACACGCATTGTAACAAAAAATCAACCATTGGGATAGACACATACACAGTAGAAAAGATTATCGCAGACGAGTCGGACAGTGCGCCCTGTGATCCTCACACAGCAGAGCAGTTCGGAGCGATCACATCTTTTGCCTCTCGCGACTTAAACAGCGGGAAGTGGACGCGATCCAACCGCCTTTAGGTGAATTTCACCACGTCAGACCTGGCTTTGGTAGCCAGTCCATCGGGGACCCCAATCAGCATGGTTTCCCTTTTCAAAACCAATGTCGAAACAAGAAAAGTCAGTCCTCCGCATTTCAACCAAGCCAAGACCCCCAAACAACCGATCCAAGGTAGAAACAAGAGGTTTCAGAACCTGAGTGAGGGGAGGCTTGGCAAAAAGGTCAAAAAAAGGGGTGTGAGCCTCCGTCCAGCAGAAGTATCAATGGGAAGAGCAAAACCAACACCCGCAAGAACAAACACCAACTCAACATCCGAGATCCAGTATGGTTGAGATTCCTGCACTTCCCAGTCAAGAAACTGTTCGACTAGACTGCGGGCGAAAGCTACGGGGTATGCCAAGTGCATTCCATCAAGAGTGGACGACCAGCCGACGGGCAAAAGATCTGAAAAAAGTGTTTTCGTCACACCACCTAACGGCACCACTGAGTTCAGTCTCGTCCTTCTTAGCAGCAGCTGGACCTTGCACATCTGCGATAGCAAGATAAAAGTCACGCAGCTGCTTGAGCTTGTCACGGAAAAATGCAAACTGATCTGCCAAACCCTGTGCCAGTTGCAATCCCAGTGGCTCGCGAAATCCGTTGGCTTGACCTGCTATCAAGCCTACCTTGTTGTTCCAAAAAGTGATCCAAGCTTCATAATCATGCTCCAGATGGGCCTTGCTCAAATGAGAGGGAATCCAACGTGTATGTGTGCAGAGGAGTAGAAAAGATTAGAAACCAATCAAGAGCACTCGCATGTCATCTGGCATTTTTTTGTCGATACTACTTCAGCCTTGCACGCTCAAGCAAATCTCAGTTCTCTCTGCTGAAATCGACAGTTTATTGTGCCTGTTTGGCTGTTTGAAGCTGTGTCGGCCAGCGATCAAGATACAAGATGTTTTTAGACATTTCAAGGCCCCGACCTTTACGTTGACCTCATCACCAGTGGAGAGGTCAGCTGGAGGATTTTGGCAGGTTGGGACCTCAGCCAGTTGCTGTGATAGTCTGCAGTATCCTGCAGAGTTCTTTTTTGAGATTACCAGCAGACGTATGGACTTTCAGCAGTTGCATCCCTCCTGCTGCGAGCACTCTTCACTCTAGAGTAGTAGCGCAGCAACCCAAGAAGTTACAAAAAGGTGAGGAAACAAACAACCACAGAAACCCAATATTAGCGCGTCAAAGCTCCAGGATTGAAACCAACACACGCACACAGATACATATACGGTATATATATATAATATATATATATATTATATGAATTTGTTTTGTTTTTGTTGTTTGTTTGTTTTTGAATCTGTGCACGACCCTCTCCCTACCACCATTGTTCTTTTCGGTTGCGTCCAGCGTTCACCTTGCAACCACGTCATGTCGGAGTTAGTGTGGCCAACGCCAGCACAATCTGTTGTCCCGGTCCCACAGCAAGGTGTGCACGACAAGTTGCAGTGTAGATGGAATGCAAGACCTTGATTCGATTGAAGAACTCGGAGCGTGCAAACCCCCCAGATTGAAAGTCCCATACATATGTACCGTAGGTTTGTTGGTTTCCAATTTCCAATCCACACTTTTAGATAAGTGTGTCTAAGTCTAGATTGTTTTCGACCATGTCGCGGTTGGCTTTGGGTGTGACATGGCAGGTGCATGCGACGCAGGTGCCTCAATCAGGAAGCGTTCCCGAGGCTACTTAACATCGGTCATGTTAAGGTCATGGACCACATCACCACGATCAAGGAGGCAAAGGCGGATTGCTTGGTAGACTGCGATTCTTACTGAAGTTTTGGCATGAGCGGTGGCAGAGAGTTGGTAGACCCTTGGCCTTGCAGAACATCCTTACCTTTGGAAATGGCAGTGATGATGTTGAGTGGCAGCCTGAGGCATTTGAAGATGGTAGAGTAGCAGAACAACTGCCGGTGTTTGATGCTTCAACAGTCTCAAGAACTTTCACGGATGTGTTCACAGGTACATGCGAGCGCTGAAGGAGAAGAACGTTGCAGCATGGAGCCTGATGGCAAAATCTGTTCCATAGATTCCCTATTTGGTATTGAGAAGCTGCCTGCGCAAATCGTCAGAGTTGGCTCTCCTAGGCTGATGCGGCGGAGGCGCTGCACTCATAACCCATGAGATGGGGAGGTGGCATACCCCGACCATACACTTGGGAGCTTGACCACGCAATCCACCCAGAGTGCATTGGCCAATTCTCATGGATATAGGGGAGCCACCACGGTGAGTTTCAAGACTGGGCTGGGCCCCTTGCCCAGAGTCAAAGACAGAGACATGGTGTCCAAGCCACTCAAGCCACTCATCAGGCGGACTTACTGCTGGCGCGAGGCTGCTTCAGTCTTTATGGTCCAGAGGTACGGGTCTAGTCGTTGCAAATAACGGGCTCTGCTTGGCTGCGCATGAGTTCGGGTGGTCATGGGTGCAGAAACTACATCAAAGAAAGTCGAATCCGCTTGCTTCGCTATTATTTGATTTCCGTAGAGGCAGATGTTGGATTTTATGCCAATCTTGGCAATTTACTGTGGATTTATTTGATTGGAACGGGTGTGAAACATGACTTGACCGATGCCGGCAAGGTTAAGCAGGCAAGTTGGGAGGACTTGCCTGTGCCACTGCGATCATCCAGACCTACCACAGATCATGCAAGCTAGATCGAGTTAGCTTTGAGTAAGATCAATAGGCTGACTGGAATCTATGCGAGCTGGGTGCACCTAGGTGATCCAGGTGGTGCCCGTGTATATCGATCATGTTGAGGTTTTGAGCGAGACAGAGCGACATGCCCACAACTTGCCGTTGTGGATGCCCTACTGTAAAGGATTTTGACGCTCAACTTCGCCTGGCCGCAGCTGGACGTGTGAGAAACTGAATGTGGTTGCCATTTGTTTCCCGGATTTTTTGTTGCAAGCTATGCAGCTATGCCTTCTGCAAGTTGAAGAGACAGAATCAATCTGAAAGTGCTATTGGTATGTTTCATGATGCAAGCTAGATCCAACATTCCCGATTTAGTTTGGAACGCACGTATGCATCGGCTATTCATTGCCGGGACTTTGAACGGCGGGGTGAGGTGCCGATGCTGGTTGCGAACCCCGATGTGGTACGGCCTGATGGAAACGACAGCCCCATGCCTGGAAGGCAGAGATGAATCGTCTCAAAGAGAAAATGCATGAGAAGAATGCAGGGCAGGGCGTTGGAAGGAGAACATGGTTATTCCGTATGGTTGGCAGTGTTTTAGTTCTGTGAATGCAGCTGGTGGGGATCGCAACAGCACTCAGAACCATAGACCACTCCGAGTAATGTGGAGATCTATGACGAAGGTCGGCATAGGTATATATAGAACATTGTCTGAAGACTTCGGACACAGTTCGTTATATAATTAGTTGCTCTAAGCCTCTAAGCTCCTTGTTTTGTTGTTTTCCTCTATGATTTTTCTATGTAAATGCTTTTTGCTTTGGTGTCCCCACATGCACTTGCCCCGTGCCGTTAGGCTGGCGCAGCGCTACCGAGAATTGGGTGGGTCTGTGCCTTGACAAGCAGCCACTCGGTCCACTTTTGAGAGCCCGGTGCTGGCAGGCCTGATCCAACCTTCGTGGGAAAGCCTCTCGCCAAAGAACTGTGCAACATCGGCCAAATGCCAAATCCCATTCTGGTAGAGTCTGGTAGACTATTTCGAGCTGTGCCGACAAGTAAGAGCTTTCCAAGGCCATACGCAGAGGTCTTCCAATTAGCACTTGAACAGTTGCAGGAGGCCGCAGTGTTGCATGCGGCATTGCACATAACAAATGACACGCAATCATGACCATGCAACAGCTTTCGTTTTCTTGGAGGCCGGCGTGCCTGCCACAGCTCGAGTTTGTATGGTGGGGGATAGCGCTCGAGCCTCACAGGTGGTTTGACCACGTTTGACTTACACCCTTGCAGCTTGGGGCACAAGTAGAGGACGTGTCAGCCTGGCAAGGTTCGTCATGACGTGCGCGGTGCTTGTGCTGCTGGCCTTGATGTCGTGGGCCGAGGATCACAGAGCCAGGGACAGTATTGAGTATGGTCATCGAGGTTGTGGGCAAACCTCGGCGAAACCGAAACCCAACCTTTACTTCTGAGGTTGTGCTCCTGTGCAGTGGTGTGCACAGTGAAGACTGTCCGGCCTGTTAGAAGATGTTTCAGTCACCGTTCTGAGAGGGCCGTTTATTTTGTTTTTGTTTTTTCCCAAGCTGCCTTCTTGTACGTTCTTGTATGAATCATCGTCAGTGTCACTGGGTTGATTCACCGGGTCGATTGTCGTCATGAGTCATGCTAGTCGTTGGCCGATCCTTGTGGTCCAGGCACTTGGTCTCGAGCAAGCCCCAGCTCCGCCACGTGGCAGCCTTGGTTGGTCAACTGAACCTCTCCTGGCCAACAAGAAGACCTGAGGTCGGCCATCAGAAGAGAGCAGCGGCCTAGGACGTCCTAACCACCAGAGTGAAACATATCACGATCTCACATCTATGAGGTTGGGAAGCTCTAACCGACTCTAACCCACAAACAAACTCCCACAAAACTAATGTTCCCAGTAAAATGGACACGATACGAGTGAATGTTTGACCGCTGAGGTTTGCGGGGGTTCTTGGGTGCTTTGCCCCCGGAGGACGCACACCTATGAGAGAACTTGCACGAGACGTTTGATGTATATTGTACGATGGTGTACAGTCACGGTGATCGCATGATGAGCTGCTCAAAAGTTGTTCCCAAAAATGCACCATACCGCTACACCACTTGACAACAATGCAGCACCAGGTGCAGAAAGAGTGACAGACCATACAAAAAAGCGTTAAGCTGTTGAGGTTTGACACGATTACTCTATATATGCATGTACATATAATACATCTCCTCCTATGCAACTAGTATGAGGGGAGATTTGATAATGAGCATGCACAGAGGCGATGGCTGGTCACCCACTTGTGACTTCTAGTAGACCGTGGAGTAGGGAGATTTTGTGAAGACCTGGATCGCCATGGATACTCTTCACTGTGCAGCCATGATTTGCACCTACCCTCTTAACTCCATTGCTGCAAGCTTGGTGTTCACCGCCATGGCCCTGGCGCGTGGTGGTGTTTACCTTCGCACTGCAATTGCCGCGTATATCTGCTGGATACTTGTTGACCCATCGCCGGCAAGGGGAGGCTATGAGCCGCTGGCTCAGTTGTAGGTTGTTCTCTGGCATAGCTTCGGAAAGATTGGTGAGATGGGGTGTCCTTACGGTGTCCTTCAGGACCTCGACATTTTTGCCACTTGAACCACCCACACAGTGACTTTGCTCAGGTCTCTTTGGAATCTGGGTGTCACCGGAATGCTGAGGAGATCGTGGATGTGGCGATGGGCTTGCAGGTATTTCCCAGTACGCTTGGTGAAATCAATATCGTTGTTTTCAGTCCAGTGGTACTGCATATATATTTATACAGTATACACCCCTGCTGTAACACATGCGTCCCCAATTATTAGGGGTCACTGTGCCTTCCTACACAGCCACACTGTTGGCAATGCTGAGGTGACCCTAAAAGCTACTTCGCAGTTGCCTGCGGAGAAAGGTCCATACATCTTTGTGTGCCACCCACATGGCGTCTTGGCTTCGGGTTAGGAACAAAGGGCATCGCTACTACTGGCAAGGACGCTACTAGTAGCAGTGGGTTCGGCCACATGGCGTCTTGGCTTCGGGTTGAGGGCCCACAAGCCTGGCAGCCCGCAACTGCTGCCGAGAGAAGGTCGCAGCCCTCACAACACTTGCTTCTAAGGTATCATTGGAGTGTCTCCTATGACGTCTTTTGGCACAGATGCAAGTGGATGCCAGGCCTGATTTTGCACCGTAACTCCGTGCATGTTTTGGTTTTGATTGAAGCGTAGGAGCACATCCCCCAACTGTTCGAAGCCTTTTGAGCTGTGGTGCTGCATGGTGCACTCCAGCTGAGGATTCAACACGACCTTCCCTGGACTCAAGGTCCACCTGCTGGGCCACAATGCAATTTTCCGAATTCCCTTCTTCAGAGCTCCTCAGCACAAGCGATAGACTATAGACAGGAAGGTTCGCAGCAGCAAGGCTGCGGTTGGATTGAAGATTTTAAACGTTGTCTTCTTCCGACAAACAGGAACCCTCAAGTCACCTAAATGTATCATCAGATTGGGTAGACACTGCCATATCATGACATTTCTCGCCCAGGAGTGGTGCTTGATGCATGGGCATGGCGTCGCAGGCCGCGACACTTGCCTCTACCTGCTGCGCCGTGGGCATTCCATTGCTTTGGCGCCCGGAGGCCACCATGACGAGCCAAACATCCTGACGGTAAAGTCGAATAAGGCTTGCTCCTAGTAGCGATGCCCTTTGTTCCCAGTAGCTTCATGCTCCTAGTAGTACGACCAGGAGCCTAGTAGCGTCTTTGCTCCTAGCTTCGGTTGATCACCCTGGCTTGGTTTGGGCAAATTGCGCAGGTGCGAAGGAAAGCTTGGAGAGTGTGCCGGGTACAATGCGGCTGGTGCTGCGAAATCGGAAAGGCTTTGCTCGCTTGGGTCTTCGAGCCTAGCAGCATTGAGGGTTTTTTAAAATGAGATGTTCCACTGGTGAAGAAGAGACTGTCCGAAGAGGTCATTCTACCATTGCATTCAATCTTCCACCAGTCCAGTTCCCAATGGTCGAACAGGTGTCAGAGAGCAAGTGTGTCATGGGTGATGAGGAACTGGTGCTGCTCTAGTTCCTGTGCTCGGCTTTGGCGAGAGTCTTGGCCTATGATGGGGGAAGGCAGATGCAATACTGTCTGTATTGGGTGTCGGAATGCAGGCTAGGTTATTGGCAGGATTTGCCAAGTTTGAAGCGCATGCAAGCTTTCTTCGTAGTGCTTTCGAGGACCACAGCCTCCGTTGGACACAAGTAGACTACAAAGCACAAGAAACTGGAATAGCATGCAATCATTTGACGAGAATCCCAAAGGCGTCGATGGCCTAAGGAGTAGGTGCCCACAAGCTAATGCATGAAGTCGCCACATGTTCCGGTGAGAATGCGCATGTAGATGTTTGTTGGCATGTCACCTAGCTGAGTGAGTGTGTGAGTATAGTGAACTGTGTTAAAGCACCCTCAAGCAAGTAAGTAAGTGGAGATGTCTTGGAGCCTAAGGAATGAGTTGTACTCTACGGTGCAGTTCGAAAAACACACCTGGCGGCGGAGGATCCAAGAGAGACTGCAACAGCGTGCCTTGGCGGGGTCACGTGGTGGCCGGCACAACGTTGGAATCACAGACAGACAGACAGAGACAGACAAACAGGCAGGCAGGCAGGCAGGCAGACAGAGAGAGAGAGAGAGCACATTCATGCCGGCACTGACTCGGATTTGCTTTCCAAACCTTGAGAACTGGAGTGCAACAAAGGGTGACGTCGGATATTATGTATGTAGATCCTGTCATCAATCCATCACAACTAAATGGACGCCTATGTGAATGCAGGCCAACCAGATTGACTTGGGACCATTCTCTCTTGTCTTTTCTCCAATTCATCACTTCAAGGCCTGGGCTTTGCCATGCCGCTGTTCTATGGCCTTTCATGGCTCCCCTTGGTGCCTCGCAGGCGCCCAGTCACCACACTGGTGGGGCCACCCCTGTGGCCTCCAGAAGTGGTGGCAGATCCAACAGCAGAGAATCTTTGCTTGAAAGATTATACCGTCCTCCAAGCAATAGCCAATGACAGGAACTTCGAAATTAGATGAACAACTTCCAAACAAGATGAACAGGTTCGCTTACTTTTCTTTACATTGGGGGCCAGACGTTAACCTGGTCGAATGTGTGATTGCGCTTGCTTGCAAAAGGAGTCCTGCGTGGAGGACCAGGATGTTTGTTTATGTTTGTCAAATTCAGACGCCTGATAACATGGCCTGGCCGCGGGGCCATGCTTAGGGTGGGGCCATGACTAATGGTCGTGTGATTTGAGGCAAGTGGATACGTTCCATGGGCAATATTGCCAAGCTCTTCGAGATCCTCGGCTTGGGATGCCAAGCTCGTGTGGGCATTTGCCAGGGGAGTAGTAAGAACTTGCGCAACCTTTTCCCGCCAAAGGTGGCATTTGTTGGTTGTTGGCGTTGTGCGAGCACACTCAATGATTTGCTTGTGCAATTTGTTTTCATCTGAGTTTTGTTGAGGAACTCTTTGATAAGCACAAGGCATCCTACGACATGGCTGATGTTGCTTTGGACCTGGTATAGTCGCAGCTCTGAGAGCAACTCCACAAGGAAGTTCTTGACCAGTACAGCAGTGCCCTCTGCGAGCCGTTGTGGGACACCAGGGCCTTGCCGTGGGAAAGCCTTGGGCCAGAGTCCGACACGTGCTACCTTCCCTTCAGCAATAACATGGAGACCTCTCTCTATGCCTTCTTAAGGGTAGCCTTCAACCGTCATCACTGTAGTTCTCATTTGATTGTTGAAGGGGAACATGTTTTTGGTATTGGAAAACATTCCATAATGCTGCCTTGAAACTCTCACTTGGAGACGTGAAGGCAGAGACCTGCTGCAGGGGCTTGCATTTGGTTTGCCTCAGGAATCAGGAATCAAAAAAAGGCCCGGTGGAAGGGTGCATTGCTTGAGCAGGCCGGCCACCAAAAGCAAAGTAGGTGAGATAGAACGGTGAGAGTGATACCGGATTAGTGCAAGCGGTAGTGCAAAAGTGATAGGTGCGGAGCATCCACCGAATTCCACCGCGGTTTTCTTGGGATCAGGGTCTGGGGCAAGTAGACCTTTATGACCTCCACAAATCTGGATCTCCCGGTCTCGAAAAATTGCAAAAGAGTCACCCTCCCGTTCGGAAGTTCTTCGGGCCAGACCCCGGTGCGCCGCTAGGAGACCCCAACCTACGTGACCGCGGCACTGGCCTGGGGCGAGGTCCACCTCAGATTGGCTCCTCAAACGGGGCGTGCCCAACTTTACTACCTATGGCACCTACGGACTCATTTTTAACAGCAATTGACAAATACATCTATATAACATGTGCCAACTCTCTTGGTGTGACCAACCCGACACCAGAAAGCAAAGAGCTTACGAAGCCCACGTCACCGTAGGACCGAGGATCGTTTGATGAAAAGACTAAGACTGTCTCCATGTTTGCCATGCGTGGTGCAGGTGGAGGATGGGCGGGTTTCAGAGGAGAGTGAGGTAGCAGTGTCCTCAGTTAATGCCCGACTGGCGTGAGCACGAGCAGGAGAACCGGCTTTTCAGGAATGGCTATGCGTGCAAGGGCCATGTTGATGTGCTTTGCGGAGATCTTTACAAGGGGGCATACTGCAGTTTACGCGCACACACGCACACATACATATATACATATATAATACACTGTATACATTATATATAGTATATTGTGTATGTATAAGGCAAACCCGCTCTAGCTTCAATTGCATTGGATGTTTTAGATACACCCATTCAATAGGAGAGTCTATTGGATTTTTGACCCTGCGACCAGTGGCCAAAGGGCTGGGAGTGTAGATCTGCATATTGACGCTTTTCTCCTCCTTGGCATATGTGAGAGATCATTTAGTTGGAGGCCATCGCTAGTAGGTTGGAGGCCATCGCTATTAAACAAGCAACGACAAGTTCTGGGAGGACTAGGTCACAAAGATTTCAGCTGAAACCTTGCCTATCAGTGAAATCAGTTCCGAGGCGGTTTGTGGCTTAGCCTGTGTGGTGTGTGCCCCAAGACTGAGTGAAAGCTTGTTGAAGGGTTCGGGCTGTTTAAGCCACTATAGCTGACTTGCTGCACCAATGCATCAGGGAACATCACAGGTCACCAGATGCAGCAAGGCAGTCGTGCGTCAGGCACAATCTTACAGCAAAGGGGACATCACATTCACAAAGGCAAAGATGGGTTAATCCATTGGGTGATTTTCTATGTGAGGACATTGCCCAGGAAGTGGAGGCATTCCCAGCAGCAGATGCCAAGGCCAGCCAACTGCTTGATTGATTCGTGGAGTGCACCTGCCAAAACAACATAACATGAAAAGAGAACCACCTCAGCCATCTAAGGACCTCGTTGAACACTGGAGAGTTGTTTCAATTGCAGCACCAGCCGCACGCGTCAGCACGTTCGCAAAATTCGTAACTGACTGGGGCCACAGTCAAAGGACATTTGAGTTTAAGACCTAGGATGACATCAACAGTGCTTAAGAAACCAAAACTAGATTTGCTTGCGCTTTGCACAATTTTGTCATCGCTGCCATGCGGCTGGCCTTAACACGCACCTTGGCCCCCGCGGTGCGGAGACGGGCTCCCAACTTGCTTCGATCACTGGCAGACGCGAGCGACAAGAGTCCGATACAGCGTTCGCCTGAGCTGGAAGAGAATCTCCGAGAGCAACGGGCATCGACCGGGTGGTGGAATCGCTGGGTGCAGCTCTCCTACAAGTGGCTAGGGTCTTCATATTTTCATCGAAAGGCCTGGAATGGACAGTTGTTGGCGAATAGCCCTAAGGTTGAAAATTGTACAGTATATAGAGATTGGGCTAGTTCCGTCAGAATTGGGCATGTCTGGGCAAAAGAGGTCAACCTCTGTCAACCAAACTCATTCATTGCCTTTTGACGGTGACGAAGCACATTGTAGTCACAGCAAATCTTAGCTGACAACTTTGGGACAGCCTGCCCATCGAAGGGATGGATCAAATGTCACGAAAGCTAGCATGCTAGCTGAGTTCTTCTTTGCTTTAGCAATTGGTAGTGGGGATGAGCTGCGTGCCTTAAACCTTGATATATCACACTAAGGGGGGGGGGCCTGGCCCCCCCACTCTAGCGTGATATATCACGCTAAGGACCACCCCCCCGTCCCCCCCCCCACGGTTCAAGTCCTAGCTGCAGGCGTTTTGGATTTTGGGGTGTGCGTTCAAAACCAGGATGTCAAAGACATCATGCACTTGAATTTTGGATGATGATCCCGGATAGCGGAAACACATGTAATTATTGGAGAATCAAGATGACACTCATGGGATTTTGCATGCGTTTTTGCAAAACATCCACTGATTTAGTGTTTGTATTTAGGATTCATTGACAAGCTTTGTCGGAAGCATGGTCAGCTTCGTCGGAAGCATGATCATTTGCTCGTTTTTTCTTGTGGATGCATCACATAACATTTCGGCCGCGCCTCGTCAGTTGATGAATCTTCATTACCTGAGAGCAAAGTGTTTGAATTTACTGTCTTGGACATGTGTGGTTTGGCAAAATCACGAAAGCTAGCATGCTAGCTGAGTTCGTCTTTGCTTTAGCAATTGGTAGTGGGATGAACTGTGTGCCTTAAGCTTGATATATCACGCAAGCCCCCCCCCTCTGAAAAGTAGAGCCTACCTGTACAGGGTTCCACTCCAACAGCCGATATAGTGTGTCCATACTTGACTGCTTCAAGGCTCAAAGAGCAAGAGGATAAGACTCTGCGCATAAAAGACACTAGCGGTCTGCACCTCTACCGTGTACGCCCTAGTCACTCTTTCAGTGGTAGCGGAGCAGTGATCCTGGAAGACCCAGGTGAGCTCCTTTCCTAGGCATAGACTTGCTAGTGGGCAAACAGCCATGGATTGGATAGACGACTGGGAAGAGCCTGATGCGGATGTGGCTTATGAGCCAGCAGCCTATGTGAATAGGCATGTGAGAAGAGAACCAGCAGCAATAGCAATGACAACACAGGTCACTACAAAGGTGCCCCCATCTTATGATGGAAAGACTTCATGGTTTTCCTATGAGGATGCCATAGACGATTGGTGTGATATCACCGAGCTGGAAGATGAGAAGAGAGGACCAGCATTGAGAAACAGATTAGAAGGAGAAGCAGCTGTATACAAGCGTGTTTTAGACAGAGATGCATTGAAGGCAAATGATCCACCAGGAGCCGGCGTAGAATATTTCAAACGAGTACTGCGACCATATTTCGTGAAAGGATCAACCAATGTATTCCTGTATAGATTTATGCAATTCGTGCGCTTCAATCGAGGATCAGCTGACATGATGAAATGGATGACAAGATTCCAGATTTTACTCCAAAGGCTTATGAGCAGTTGGATGGACATGTTAGAACCAGTCACTCAAGCACATCCACAGGTCCTAGCTCAGATGCAGGCAGATGCATCGTTGACTGGAGTAGCACCAACGGCAGAAAGGATTCAGGAAATCATGCAGACCATCAATGGCAATATGAGGACTTTTCATCAGAACGAATTTCCTCTAGGAGAAAATCTGATTGCCTTACTCATGCTGTCACTTGCAGATTTGTCTCAGGACCAGCGAAACACTTTGACTTCTTTGATGACTCATCGTGGCAGGGTCCTGCAGCAATACACCACAACAGAGTTGAGGACAGTATTCATTGAGATGTTCTGCACAACAAAGACTTCAGTAGACAATCCTTTGATGCAGCCGACAGGTGCTGGAGGTAGAAGATCATTTCTCGTACTAGACGAAGGAGAACTCGATGGTACATTTGGCTATTGGGCCGAAGATGAAGAAGATGGAACAGAAGGATTCCTAGATGCCCTAGACGATGTCTTTTGGGTATATGATGAACAGAATTTCTCTTGGTCCCAGAGGAGATTCCAAGGAAGAAGAGCCAGAAAAGGCAAAGGAAAAGGAAGAAGAAAAGGAAAAGGTAAAGGAAGATCAGGCCGCAGATTCTTCAGACCTCGTGGAAAAGGAAAAGGAAAGAGACGAGGTAAAGGCCATTTTGCTGATGAGCAACAGACAACTTTTCCAGATGAGTATTATGAAGAGAATCCTTATGAGGACACTTGGGAGTCAAACCAAGTAGCGTATGATGCCATTCTTGCCGAAGATATGAATGACTATCTTCAAGGAGAATATGATGATGCCAATGACTTTTGGCAACAGCTTGAAGAAGCATGGTTTTCCCACAAAGGAAAAGGAAAAGGCAAGAGAAAAGGCAAGAAAGGAAAAGGAAAAGATAAAGGAGATGGCAAACAAGATGCAAACTATGCAAATCAACAACAGCCACGTTCTTTGCCTGCACCTTCAAGATCTTCACAAGCATCAGGAGGTCAACAAGGTTTCTTTGCACATTGTGTGACAGCAGCAGCTGAAGTCCATGACAGTGAGGTGAACTTGCTGTCAGGCATGATGACCTCATGTCAAGATGAAGCTGACTGCGCGGTCAACAATGGTGAGACGATCTTCAATGGCATGAGTGCCCCTGTGAGGTACTCTTTGTCAAAGGAGATGCTCACAAAGGCTCCTGATGGTTTTGCGCTTATGAGCGCTGAGGAAGAAGTGAAGGAGATGCAGGCCATTTCATTTTTGACTGAGAATCGCTTCCCGCCGACTATTGCAATCCTGGACATTGGATGCACTAGAGCTATGGGATCAAGGCGAGCAGTCGACCATTTTTGCAACTATGTCGACAATCACCCAGATTGTGGATTATGGTACTCTTTTGAGGCTACCAAGAGCAAGTTTTACTTTGCCAATTCCCAGAAGGCTACTTGCTCTCAGAAACTGGTGATTTACATGTATGATCGTGCATGGACGATCCACCATACAGAGTTCGACATAGTGGAAGAAGGAGAAGTCCCTTTGCTTATGAGCTTGCCACAGATGAGGAACTTAGGCTTTGAACTCAGGCTGACACCTCAACATGCTTATCTGACATCGGTGCCTCTTGGTATCAAATATTTGGAGTTGAAGGTTGCAGCCAGTACTCATCTTGTCTTGGACTTCCAAGATATTGCATGGTATCTGTCTGACGTGAATTTGCAGACTCGGCGCGAGAAGAGTTTTTACTCTCACTTCACTCACTATGAATATGGTCATATTTCTGTTGATCACAATAGTGATGAAGATGTAGCTGAACATGCATATCCTGTGGTTGACTACTGGGAAGTAGATGTTCACAAGAGAGAACTGATACGTCACCACAAGGATTATAGAAAGATTCTTTTTCCAGCAACTAAGTCCTGTCCTGTAGACACTGACTTACTGGAAGACTTGCGACTGACAATCATCAAGAAGAAGAAAGGAGGAGAAGAAATCAAGAAGCTAGATGATTGGCGCAAGGCAAAATGGAAGGACCTACAAATTGGCTATGAATGGCGTGGTAGAACAATTTTTAAGTTCAAACCAGATGCCAAAATTCCAGATCTAAAGATCAGGAAGGCTGGCATTGAGCACCGTGGCATTGGTGATCCCGATGCAGTGGTGCGCTCCTCCTCAGAGAAGGTTCCCATTGCAAAGGACAGGGAACCAGGCTTCTCGTCAGAGAAGGAAGGTGCACCATCAAGCGCCGCGGAAAAGCCCGTGCCGCCAAAGTTTCGGTATACTTCCAAGGGTTTTGATCCATTTTGGAAGGGACACAAGTCGAAACCATCTGAGCCTCAGAATGATTTAAAGGGTGATGATCTTGAGGAGTATGCTCCCTCAGAACCACCTGAGAGGCCAGAAGGTGAACTTGTAGAAATTCCTAAAGCATCAAAAGGACCATCAAGTGATAAACATGAACCACTTGAACCAGGTGATGGCGCTCTTGAGCCTAGGCGGATTTCAATCCCATTACCTGGTAGTGAAGTTGTTGCAATGACACCGGCATATAGGAAGATGTTACAGAGACTGGAGGACAAGGTAGAGCTTTATAAGCTTCATGTGAAGCACTACCATATGAGTCCTACTCAGTTTCGTAGACGTGTTTCTATGTTGAAGCTTCCTGACTCTGTTTTAGAGAAGTATGAATCAGTTGTCAGGAACTGCCGTGTTTGTAACACTTCAGTGGCACCTCCGCCACGAGCCAGAGTCTCCGGTATTAGAGCTTCATGTTTTGGTGATGTTGTTTTTGCTGATCATTGTGAGGTTGAACTTCACAAGAACAAGTATATCATCTTACTTGTTCTTGATGGTGCCACAAATCTTCTCTGGGCTACGGCGCAGAAAGACCTCATAGATCAAACCACCATCCAAGCATTGAGGCAATGGTCTGATGAGAACAACTGTGTTCCAAAGGCCATCGTAGGAGACGAAGCCTTTTTCACCGATGCTTTTGTTGAATACTACAGGTTCCATGGTATACAACAATGTCCTTGTGGGCCAAGAACTCCTTGGCCGAACCGAGCAGAGACAGCTGTACGTTTGTTCAAACGTATGTGGCATGTTATGAAGGTAGATCTGGATGACCCACGTTTTCGTGGTGTTACGGTCAGAGAAGTGGTCAAGAAGGTAGTTTGGGCAAGAAATTGTCAGTTGACTATCAGTGGATATTCACCAATAGAGATAGCAACTGGAAGACGTCCACCAGATCTTTTTGACCTTGAGACCGCAAGCCCTGAGCAATTGTCAGCTAATGCCGCCGCACAAGATCGTACAAATTTGGAACTACAACGTGTGGCTTTGAGAGCTCATCAAGAAGCACGACAAGCTCAGGACCTTCGAGCAGATCTTGCAAGAAGGACTATGCCAAGTGACGGTCCTTATTTCCAAGGAGAGAAGGTTTTTGTTTGGACTCAGGATTCATCAAAGTTCAAGGATAAAGGACGTTGGGTTCGTGCCACAGTACTTGGACAAGAAGGAGCTATGGTCCAAGCCAATACTGGTAAGGCAGTGATACGTGTGAATCAGTCAAAGGTTAGACGCGATCACGATGAGTGGCATGATGTTTCCATACCGGCATTAGACGATGAGAATCCGGAGAACTTACGTGAAGATCACGAACTGTATGTTGATGCCGAATTTGGAGAACAGTCCTTTTTCTTCTGTAATGATGATCATCCTGATGTTGTTGAGTTACTTCATGGAAACAGTGGATTATCTTGGTTCCTTTCAAAGAATGGTGTTAAAGTTGCATCTCCTATGGATTTCAAGGCAGGATACAACTTTTCCACTATGAAGGGTCAAGATGGTATTTGGCAGCAACTGGAGAGATTGCAGCCCCACTGTATAGTGATCAACAACCCTTCTCCCAAACAGAACAGAGCTTCTATTTGGTTGCTATGTTGTAATGTGATTGAGTGGCAGTTGAGAAGGAAGAAACATGTGTTTGTGACTGTTCCCAAAGGAAACAAGTTTTGTTTGTTTTTGCAGAAGTTCATTTCTTCGTTGAAGGATCCGATTTTTAACTTTGATGTGAATATGAATTGTTTTTGTTATTGTCCGAAGGGAATGAGTTACGTGACAGTCTTCCATTCCTATGCATCCTGCCAAGGATGGAAAGGTATTGGTGACTGTTCATTTTCAAGCTAAAACAGTGCAAGCCACTAGAAGCAACCAGTACTTCAAGGATCCTGACTGGAAGAAGTTTCCGTTCTCATTTTTGGTTGAGATGAATCGTTTTCTTCCTTATAGTGAGACTTCAGATACACGTCAAAGTTTCCTTATTGAAGATCTTCTGGAGAACTTTGACTCTGGAAGTTTGTGTGGAACAGCTCCCTTGTTAGAGAGAGAAGCTCATCAGTCAATTTTGTTGAATTCCGTAAGAAGGAAGAGACGACGGAAATTCCGGTTCCACTTCGACACATACTACCAC
>CAXAMN010014313.1:0-22909 GCA_963970005.1 Durusdinium trenchii
AATATTATCAAATATTCCTTAAGCATGTTCCTTTCTTCCTTCCTTCCTTCCTTCCTTCCTTCCTTCCTTCCTTCCTTCGGCCGTCTGCAAGCATTTTCTCGACGGCGATGACCGGCGATGACTAAGGCTCCCCACTGCATGAAGCTGATCAACGCGACGGCCTCGCAAGCGGCTCGCGTGACTCGTGCTTCGGTGAACCGAGCCGCTTTTGGTGACTCGTTTCGAGTAGAAAAGCCAACCTCGCTAGCAATGGCCTCCAACCTACTAGCGATGGCCTCCAACCCATCACTGCACCGTCACTGCACCTCAGCCACCTCCCGCAGGCAGTGCAAAAGCATCACCCAGAAGCCCGGATAGCCCTGCAGTCAAGCGTCAAGCTCAGGAGTTCACTGTGGTTTTGCCACGTGTGAGACGCCTCTGTTGTCACCGTTTGGCAAAGTATTTCGTTGGTTTTCACTAAAAGCACACACATGTTGTTTTTGTCTTCAAATGATGTTAAATTCATCTCATCACATGTGCAGGTCTGGCCTCCCACAACAGTTCCACCCAAGCATCGATGGTAAAAATGGGAATCACCTCAGTCCAACGTGTCCAGTGCATCGTAATGCTGCAACCAAATGTTGAAGCCCCTCAAAGATTTTATAGATCCAATGATTGGGTTTCTGCATCTACTTTAAAAGGTTGAAACTGCACTGTTTTGGGGGGTGCTCTGCATGCGTTCGGGTGTTTAGATGCGTGCCGTGAGGCAAGAGTTTCGGAGTTGTTGTCAAGGTGGTTTGGCTAATTGTTCCGGCAGCAGCATTCGATTTGAATCTTTTGTGGTACAAGCTGAAGGCAAATCAAGGCGGTTAGCCACTGAGCGCTGCCGCTCTGTGCACAAAGCAAAGTGTTTTCTTGTTGGGGCTACGCAGAACAATGTCGATCACCCCAAAGGCCAAACATCAGGAAACACTAGCAACTGATAACATTTGATGCATGCAATATCATGTCGACAGGGGCAATCATTTTGTGTATATATATAGTACTAGTAGTATATCTATTTGTAATACCAGTAGTACTGCTACTAGAAGTACTAGTAGTACTAGTAGTATAGACTAGTCTTATAGCATTGGCAGTAATACTCAGTAGCAGTAGCAGTAGCAGTAGGAGTAGTAGGAGTAGTAGCAGTAGTAGGAGTAGTAGTAGTAGTAGCTTTGTTGTAGTTGTAGTTGTTGTTGCTGTTGATGTTCTTGTTGTTGTTGGAGTAGCAGTAGCAGTAGCAGTAGTAGTGGTACTAGTGCGAGTACTAACTACATCTACTAGTAACTAGTACTACTAGTAGTGGCACGCTCAATGGCTACCACCGCGATTTGGCTTCATCTTGTCCCGCAGGGTCATTGGGAAGACCAAGCAGCTCAATCAATACAAGTCATTGTGGCAAAATCCTTTACCACTCACAGCTGCATCATCTTTATCCTGAAGGAAAGAGAATCTACTCCCAAACCACATGCCGTGACCTACAGTAAGAGTAGGTGGCCGTGACCTGGTCACGTGTTCGTCACGTCCCACGAAACCACATGGCGCATAGCCAGTGCTGAGTATCTCCACCCACAAAATCCGGGGGAAGAAGCGCCGGAGCCCTGAGGAGCGCCGCCGGTGCCTGAAAGAAAGTTGCGTCGTTTCTTTTGGCCAAAAACGGAAAGAGAACGTCTTAATCGGAGGACGTGTTTTGGCCAAAAGACCAGGTTATATCATATCTATCTATCAAGCATCTCATCATGCATTCATCTTCCACCCCTCCCCAAGGTGGTTCTGTTCTTCTGTTCTTCAGAATTTCTATGCTTTTCGATGCGTTTCCTCCGTCGCCTGATGATCTGCGCCGCAGAGCGGCCTAAAGCCATGATGGCGGCCAAGCCACCCAAGACCTGGTGATTCGAAAGCCAATCCATGGTCCAAGTCCAGGGAAGAGAAACCTATGGAATAAAAGTAACAATGAGAATGGTGTGGGAAGTCCAAACTGTTCCACCTTGTCTTGCTAAAGGTTCTATTGTGGTCTAGAGTTGGCAAGAAATCGGGTCAAAACGCGACAGACGAATCCATTTCACCATCCCTGAGTGACTGAATCCCCGGAACTCAGAACAAGCGATGGCCTCCAAACTCATTAAATTAAGTCTAAAAAATCTTTGGGGGTACTATATAATAGGAATGGTCTCCAACCTAGGAGCGATGGCCTCCAACCTACTAGCGATGGCCTCCAACCTAAGCGGATTGATCGGATTCACCACAAACCCAAGTCTCTTTTCCCTCTCAACTTGCCTGCTCGATGTGCGTAACGTGTAGGACCTGTGCAGTGAAACGGAGAACACCATGGCTCACCAACATACTGGGGATCTGGCACAAGTGCATGAGAAGCCAAGCTGGAGGCCACTTGGGGTTTGATGAAAGTTCATATGTAAATCATCATATCAAACTGTTAGGCGAATTGCAAGATCGATTTGGTGTGTTGAAAACTGTCCGTTTTCCAGCCCCACGAAGGTCACAGCTCCTCCAAGCCCCACGGTTTCGCTTCGGCCTCGCGCTGCACCCAAAAGGCCATGAGGCTCATCATCGAGACCTCAAAAACGGCGTGGCTCGAGCAGCGCGGCTCAGCGCGTCGTCTCAACAAGCGTCACAAGCGCCACAAGCGCCATGAGAGACGCATTGAATGGTGTAGAGAATGCGACTCGTCTTAAATCATGAGTCGCATTTCTTTACGTTCTGGGGAGGTGGTCAGATTCCGATCGTGGATTACTCTGTGCTGTTTGGTGCTCGGCCATTGTCGCCCCGCCCCGCAAGTAGGGGCTCAAAGTCGCCATTGCTCATGGCCCACCAGGTCTTCACCAGGCAAACCCGAAATCCCGTCCCTTTGAAGAACTCCTTTTGGCCGTGTCGACCCCTGCACCCTCTGGCACCCTCTGGGCCGCCCACGGCCCCCACGACGGCAGCCCCGCATGAGAGCCAAGCACGACACCTCCAGCGCTGGGCCGCGATCTCTCTTCTCCTCTTTGGAGTGCCCCTGATGGGTACCAACAGCTGTTGGTGAAATAAACATCTGTGCAGATGTTGGTGAAAAAAGAGTCTGAAGATGGCTTTTGGAGGCTGAAATGGAACTCACGAAGAAAACGTCGGTGGACGTACGTTAACCAGGTCACATGCAGATCCTTCATCATCTAGACAGATTATACAGAGTATCCCCAGTCACTTTCAGATCTTATTACAGTAGTTTGAAGAGGCCTTGTGTGTCCATGTTTTCTGAATGAGAGTCAATGGGACACCCCGCAAACCCATGTGTATCAAGACCCTCCCACACAGCGCGTGGCATCGCGTGGCGCGTCCGGTGCATCTCTTGGGTCCCAAGCCCCGAGGCCTCTGGAAAAGTGCATTGGAGATCGAAATGTGCTCTTTTGGCAAAAAGAAAACTCACCTTGTTACTTTAGTAGTTTCCATAGCTAATAGCGATGCACTTGTTCCTAGTAGCGATGCCCTTGTTACTAGTGGCAAAACAAACTCACCATTTCTACTGATTCTAAGACTTTGTACATGAGTGAATTATGTTTATATTTAGATATCGCACACATGAAGTCTTCCGGCCAATTCCAACACACCGTCGAGACCCGTCGCATCGCCGTCGCATCGAAAAGTCAACGGTTGCCTCACGAGCTTCTTCATCCAGCAAGGCCTCGACATGGACGGACCCCTCGACATCTCTGTCGGACAGAAACCCTGTTCTGAGACCAAAACAAAGCAAATCGCCTTTATAACTCTTTGAGAATGAATTTTGGAGACTGCAACGGCGCTAATTATGGTGCTGAAGAAGGATTGATGTATAGTGGTGACCTTGGTAAGTGAGCCTTTTTTAAGAAACGTTGTCCAAGTCCGTGGCCGGATTCTCACCATCCACGTGGCCTCCCGTGTCCTGCGAAACATTTGCGTGGAGGTCCCACCGAGCGAGGCAAGGGACATACTAGTAGCTTCTAGCTACGTTCGTAATAAGAATGCTCCGTTCGTAGCGATGCCAGGAGCCCCTAGTAGCGTCCTTGTTCCTAGTAGTAAGGCCAGGAGCCCCTAGTAGCTTCTAGCTACTGGTAGTCATGCACTTGTTAACAGTAGCGATGCCCTTGTTACTAGTAGCTTCTATGATTGGTCCAACTGTTCAGAGTGTCCACCCTTGAACTTCGAAAACTTGGTCCTCAAGTGGCTGAAGACCTTGCGAAGTCATATATCTTTGGGTCAAGAAATCTTTGCAGGACGGTTGTCTCATGGTTGTTCTGTTTCCCCTTGTAGAGCTTCTAGCCAGTACGAGCTTGGGTCCCCCCCGGAGCCGGTCCGAGCGTTCCAAGAGGCAGTACCAGTTCAAAGGGCCCACCTATCGGAGTCAGGTCGCAGCACGAGAGATCGGGGGTCGGTACCTCGTTTCTTTTGAGGTCGGATGGCGGAAGACTTGGAAGCAGGCTTAGGTAAATACTTGCAGGAATCAATGATGGCTTTGGAT
The DNA here is from genome assembly GCA_963970005.1 of Durusdinium trenchii. Classification (NCBI taxonomy): domain Eukaryota; class Dinophyceae; order Suessiales; family Symbiodiniaceae; genus Durusdinium; species Durusdinium trenchii. The sequence continues at coordinate 4,511 of CAXAMN010014313.1, forward strand.
AGAGTAACTGATCCGGGAGTAGGATTCCGTCTCTTTTTCGGGGGGGGTCATATGGCTTCCAGTTGGATCAACCGAAGTGGGCTTTGTTGGGTCAGAAGAATATCCCAGCCATGAGGGAACGGCATGGTCTATACACCATACTCCAGCAATATCCAATATTCTTCAATTGCATCTATAGCGCAGCTATACGCAGCTACTAGGAGCAAGGGCGCTAGTAGTAGCTCCTGGCATTACTACTAGTAACAAGAAGCTACTAGTAACAAGGGGCATCGCTACGAACGGAGCAATCGGACGCTTCAGTTTGACTTCTGCCTCCCAATGTCTTCTCCGCTCGGTTCACGAGACCCGAACAAAGACCCAAAGAAACGACGTCGTTCGCCGCGGCGCGGAGACGGAATCCAACCGCAGTTGCCTTGATGGCGCACCAAGGAACTCGATACAGCCTCAGTCTCCACACCGAGGGATCGAGTCTCCCAATGAGCGCAGAGATGCGGACGTCGTTGGACGCAAAGCGTCACAAACAGAAAGTCAAGAGTTCGTGACCTCAAACGTGATAAGTTGATAAAAGTTCGTTGGGCTACAGCATGTGTTGAACTTCCATTTCAGATTCCAACACCACAAAAACCGCAGCCAACACTTGTGTCATTGATGGTCATACCGTCGACACATCAAACAACCATGACTGAAACGGATCGACCTAATCGGACCCCTGCCATACACTCCGTTCGTAGCGTCCTTGCTCCGTTCGTGGCGATGCCCTTTGTTCCTAGTAGCGTCCTTGCTCCTATATGGATATTTCATGATATTTCAGTTCTCCCAGGAGTCCGTTTACCCGTCCCGGTTTTTGAACCTTTGACGTCACCCGAGGAGAAGACATCGAAGACATCGCACGGAGGAGACGCGGCCATGGTCCGCCCGGTGACCGTGCGGGTCTGGTGCTTCTCACGTCGTTGCTTCCAAGCGCTGACGAAATCCTGGGCAGCTCTCTGTTGCCTATATCGAAAAGGAAGACACAAGCCAATACACCTCAAGACCTTGGCTGTCTGTGAATGTCCATTCCATGAGTGTCGGTGTGCTGTGTCATCAATGTTTCATAGTATTTCTACTGTGACCCCAAATGGACTATACACTAATGATTGGCTCAGGGAGCAGTGACAACCTTGGTTCATGGGCGAATCTGTTTCAAGAAGGAATGTCCGGCATGAGGAATGTAGCTGCATGGATGAGATGATGAGACATCAGAGACATCTATCTTCGCACAGCAGTGATCTTTGCACTGCGCTCTGGCTGAGGAATAGAGCCCAGATGGCGAATCCAGGAGTAAACCAAAACAAGAACCTTTCTCGCGGTGTGGATATTCTAAAATTCAGCTGCCATTCCTGTATTCTAGCTAACATTCTAGCTAACTGCTTTCTGTAACTCCACATGGCGATCGCCTGTTGGCACCCCCAAAACCAGCCACATTCGTGGTCCACCCCCCAGACATCCGAACCATTTGTATCTCGTAGCATGTCGGTGTGTCGCCCTAACACAAGTCAGGTCAGGTCTTCAACTGTCTCCCAAAAAATCCAAATCAAGGTCATCTTACTACGAAGTCTCAAAAACTGATCACTGGTGACATCAAACTGATCACTGTATCTGGGACTAGCGACATGAACCAAACCAGGCAGCAATCCGCCCAGTCACACTGTCAGGACCGTCCGTGTCCTTCCGGCTTGGATGGGAGGTCACCTGTGCAAACGGCCTTCTGTTCTGCGCCACTGGGCAAAACAAGTGGGAAACGTCTCTTCTTGGCAAGTCTTGGTACCAATAAAAAGGAAAAGGGATGAAAGAATAAGAAGCTACTAGGGGCTCCTGGCCGTACTACTAGGAGCAAGGACGCAACTAGGGGCTCCTGGCATCGCTACTAGGAACAAGAAGCAGGGGCAAGTCTTGTCCACAGATTGGAGGAGAAAGACTGCCCACGAAGAAGCAACCTTGCAGCTGGTGGGCCTGCAGGACTTGCCCTGCATCCAGCAGCACGGCTTCTAGATGCAAACCTCAGAACCAGAGTCACCACCTTCGGTGTTTTTGCGAAAGTTGGACCATATTCTCTACCAGAGTGTTTCAAGTTCGGGACCAAAAGGTATGACTTCACCAAAATTAGCCATACAGTAAAGCACATGCAAGTGCTACTACATGCACCTGATAACGGACCCCTTAGCCAGCACTAGGGCTCCATATGGTCATTCGCACCATCATATCAGATCACAATCTGTCACACCAGGGCTCTCAAGCGGCTTGCATCTGAAAATTTGGCCTCCAAAGGCCATTCAAGCACCATCTATGCCTCTGGACTCTGGAACTGCATATGTATGGCTCATGGGGCATCCGTGCGTGTGCGGCAACAAGCAGCCCCGGCTTCGACACTATACGAACAGCAGGTCACGGTCAAGCTCGGCTGGCATCAAGACGCGGTAGTCCTCCAGGGAGAGTGAACCGCTTCTGCTCTCTTGTTGAGAAAGCTAATGAAGATGTCTTTCCACCGAGGCCTTTGTTATTCCACCTTTAAGTTCGACTGGTAGGTAGACAAGTTCCCCTCGTGCATTTGGCAAGGTTCCACTCAGCAACCCAGGCGTCAAACTCGTCTCTGACGCCGCCGGTGCGACCCGTCCTGCGTCTCGGGCGTGAAGCTCGGCTGCAAGGATGCGCCGAAGAGCAGCCGAAGCCGCCGGAGGTGGGTCTGCACAGGGGAGGAACTGGTGCCATCTTCCAAACGCCCAGGTGCATCAAACCTAATAGCAAATGGAACCTAAGAGCAATGGCCTCCAACCTAAGAGCAATGGCCTCCAACCTACTAGCAATGGCCTCCAACCTACTAGCGATGGCCTCCAACCTAGGAAGAGATGTTATGGTTGGAAGAAAAATGTAAACAGTCATCCCAAAAAGGGATGAACAAACCTTTCTGTTGGCCCCTTTCGCCTCGTTGCCGGTCAAACGGTGCACCGTGATGGAGTAGTCCAGGTGTTCCTGTCATGTGGAGTCGTTGATGTTTTGGGAACGAATCAGCAGTGCTCTTATTTGATTCAGTTCTTTGTGGAGGCTGCAACTTCTCAAAAACCACTCAGGTACTTGCGGAGTGAACATGTGGCTTTCACTGGTTTCGGCCCCTTGAAGGGCTCTTGGGGTCCTCTTAAAGACGCATCACAGTCATCAAGACGGTGATGCCTTCTCACTGCGCCTTGGTTTTGTGGTTCTGGACCTTCACGGAGGAAATGACCTGCTGCCCTGGCGATCAGCCGGGTCCGAAAGCAGGACAGAACGAGTGCACACATCAAAGGGTGCAACGAAAAATCTTTTGATGGGTCGAAGGTCGGCCTTATCCATCCTGGTCGTTAAATCTACTTCAGAATCCTTATCCATGTCTCCTGCAAACTCTTTTGAACCCAAAGAGACACGTCACTCGCCGGTTCAAAGTGCCCATTTTTTCGTCTCCCCAACGGCTCCCGAACGACCTGGCGGCACCACCCGGGTCGAGGAGACCTCATCGGCGTTCATGAAGTCCATCCCCTGGTCGAACGGTTTCTGAAACAAAAGAACAGCAAATACCGGGACACCGTTTTGGAAGCTGTGATTCGTGTTCCGCAACCTGAACTTGGGGACATTGAATTGTTTCTCGCCTGAGAACAAAGAAGCATGCGCAAATGCATGCTACGTCATTGATTGCTACGTCTTGTCCATCCGGGTCCTACGTCTCTTCGCACCAAAAAACACACGACCATGTTCGGCCCAATCTTCGGCCCATCCTCGGCCGGCTGCGCGTCGATGGCGAAGCTGGGCTCGCCGAAGTCCAACTCCGCGTGGTAGATCGCCTGCCTCTGAGGGTCTTTTTCCCGTGAGGTCTTTGCTGGTTCCTTGGTTGGAGGCCATCGCTCTTAGGGTTGTCTTTGGGAAGTCTTGGACGTTCTTGTCTCATCTGGCCCTTGCAACCCTTGGACCTCAGGTTTCGGGTTGGTCTGAGCGTCATCCATCACGTTTCGGAGGAGGTCAAACACACGGTGAAATCAAGTGAAATCTGTGAGAGTTGAGGTATGTTTACTGGAGAGACGGAAGCTCCTAGCGAGTCACTCACAGGACCTATTGTGTATGTGTTCAGGGCCAAGACATGCAACTATGGCAGAACTGATGTAAACTCGTGTAACACAGACCAACAACATAAAATTTAGGGAAAATGTGTTTGAACCTTATGCATCTACATACGATCTATGAATACATGCTAATTATATACTATATATGTCAATAACCGACACCCCTTCCACGGGCAGCACCTTGGGTTGAAGGCTGGTTGAAGGTCGATGGGTCGATCCACACATCTGCGAAGCTGTGCGAAGCTCTCGTTCCGACCAAAGAGAGAACCACAGAGTTGACTATTTTCTGAAGAGTTTGACGATTTTTGCGGAAAAAAATCAACAAAATCAGTTGACTCATTGCTTGGATTCATACTGATTCTCATTTGACTTAGAAATTACTCAAAAATTGGAATGTCCTTCTTACTTTTCCTGTCTTTTCCCGATAGCTGCATCTCCTTGCAAGAACTAGATTGACCCACCAAGCAAAGTGCATTGAGCTACTATAGGAATTGTTGCCACACATCTAACTGCAACCACTTCCACCCCTCCTGAGGGCCAAGTACTTCAGCTGGGGAGAGGCGTTGCCTGCGTATGCGACTCGTAGAAATCGTCGCCGTAAAGGTAGACGCGACCTCATGGCACCTTTAGGCGGAAATCTGATCTTCACATTAGTAGTAACAATAAAGCTAGTAGTAACAAGTGCCACGCTACTAGAAACAAGTGCCTTACTAGTAGTAACAATAAGAATTTCATTAGAATTCTAATTACTAGCTTCTTGTTACTACCAGTGAGGCACTTGTTACTACTAGCGATGCACTTGTTCCTAGTAGCGTGGCACTTGTGGCTGGTACTTTTAAACATGGCGGTATATGATCCCTATTTCATTGGCAGTCTGCTCCTCTCAAACCACAGCGCTGCCTTGCGCTGAAGCCAAGGCAGCTAAAGTGAGAGCCTCGGTGGAGCTATCCGTGTGTCGGGGCTTTGACGTTACGTGTTCTTCAAGGAATGGTCAACATCTCATCACCTCATGACTTGTGATTGAGTTGGAGGTGGTGATGTGAGGAATTGTATCAATCCTGATACCTGTATCGATGCGGTCATGGAAATCTCATCCTGTTTCTTCATGGCCATGCCCAGCACCCTTAATTCGAGACATGCGGCACTATGGCACTATGGCAGTGCAAGTGTTGTTAATGGTTTGGTGTGATCTGTAATGCCCCTTGCACGGGTACCTCCAAAGCCTTGTGATTAGAGACTCACCACGTCAAGCAGGGATATTCTTCACACTCAACGAATTCGATGCTGAAGCTTGGAAATCACATCTGCACGCGGTTGCTGGACTGATTTGTGACCTCATCCGACTAGTCAAGGCAGTCAAGGAAGAGGCCCATTCGCTAGGTCACCTCTCGATATCACGAAGGTTGGAGCGTCACCAGGTAGGGATCCCCATCGAGGTGGGGAGTTGAACTCGATCGACGCAGTCGCTCCGACTGGGTGGCCCGACCACTCGTCCATCGGCCCGCAAACCCATGGGACCACTCTCCAGAGCTCATGGGCCTGAGGACTTGGGAATCGACATCCCGAAAAACCGGAATGGAACGGAGAGAGAGAGAGAGAGGGTGGCTCTGAACAAGTTTTAGGTATTTTTAAACTCACAGCATTCTACGCCCATGTGGACCTGGGACAAACCAACACAAAGAAACAATAAGAATCACGGAATTTCAGACTCAACAACTATGCGCTTGCCTCATGGAGAACGCCTGCTGGTCGGGGTTGAGCCCTTCAGGATGGCCAGTGTGTGATCATTGTGTCCTCTTCCCAATCCGGGTTCTGGCCGAATATGGTCTTTTGGGTCAATTCTAAAGTGGAACTCTCTTTGGGCAAAGAGGTGGTGGCAAGTGGAAATTGAGCCGCTCGTATAAGTAGTCTTTTGCCGTTTCTGCAAAGTATCGCCTGAGTTGTCTTCTGGAAAAAACTGTATAATTAATTTCCAGCTTCTGAGATCAATGTTTAGGGGTGACACCTTCTTGATGAACTTGCACATTGAACTTGAGCCGACATGTTAGACTCCGTTCTCCAATGTCCTGCGGATGGCACCCAGTTGCTGCTTTGTCGGAAAGGCTTCGTTGGCAAAGGTTCTATGGGTTTGCACCATGTGACCATCTCCATATGTTTTAGGATGAAGGAAATCACAACACAGGCAATGTTCCAGACCCTCAACGCTTCTAGGCCTAGTGGTAGTGATAGCAGTCATGAAAACAGTAGTCGTAATGAAAGTAGTACTAAAAGCACTAGAGGTAGCAGTAGAAGTCGTCGTCGTCGTGGTAGTGGTAGTGGTAGTGGTAGTGGTAGTGGTAGTGGTGGTGGTAGTGGTAGTGGTAGTCGTAGTAGTAGTCGTAGTAGTAGTCGTAGTAGTCGTAGTAGTCGTAGTAGTCGTAGTAGTCGTAGTAGTCGTAGTAGTCGTAGTAGTCGTAGTAGTCGTAGTAGTCGGAGTAGTCGTAGTAGTCGTCGTCGTCGTAGTAGTCGTAGTAGTAGTAGTAGTAGTCGTAGTAGTAGTCGTAGTCGTAGTCGTAGTCGTAGTAGTAGTAGTTGTTGTTGTTGTTGTAGTTGTTGTTGTAGTAGTAGTAGTGGTAGTAGTGGTAGTAGTGGTAGTAGTGGTAGTAGTGCGTAGTCGTGGCCGTGTCCGTGGCCGTGGCCGTGGTCGTGGTCGTGGTCGTGGTCGTGGTCGTGGTCGTGGTCGTGGTGGTGGTCGTCGTAGGTAGCAGTAGCAGTAGGAGTAGGAATAGGAGTAGGAGTAGTAGTAGTAGTCACCTTGAACTGCCCCTCTCTTACCGGATGACCGCCACAGTGTCATGCATCTCACTGCGCTCCTTGACTCTCCTTCTTCACTCTCATTAGCACGTCAATCTCTTTTTGCCTTCGGCTCATCTCATTAGCGCGAAAACAAACCGCAGACCAACCAGTGCACCGCTCAACAACGGTGAGGTCGAGGATGCCAAGAGTGGCGCATGAGCCATCGGATGGACCAGTCGGACAAAACAGGTCTGAGTGGCGCTTGTGCAATTTGTCGCCTTTTCCGCTTGGCTTTGAGTGGCAGCTAGTAGCAAGAAGCTACTAGTATCTCCTGGCATTAATAGTAGTAACAAGAAACTACTAGTAACAAGGGCATCACTACTAGTAACAAGAAGCTACTAGGAGCAAAGGGCATCGCTGCTAGCAGCAAGGACGCTACTGGCCTTACTACTAGTAACAAGAAGCTACTAGTAGCTTCTTGTTACTAGTAGCGATGCACTTGTTACTACTAGCGATGCACCTGTTACTAGTAGCAAGTAAAAGCCGGATTAAACTCTACACATCCCCAACCGAAAGGACCCTTTCTTCAGGTTCGACAGGTCGTCCAATGGCTCACTTGATTCGACACTCAGCATCACAGGTCTTGTGGGGCTTCTCTAAGGCAAGTCTTGCGTCAAGGAGGGGTGGTTGATGCAGAATATCCGACCCAAAGGGAAATGGAGAAACATTTCTGTTGTGTTTCTGCTCCGTGTCTGTTTTGTTGTTTCTGTTGCGTTTCAGTGTGCCTTCGGTTGTCCATCGTGATGTCTATGGCGTGTCATTGCTCTTCCCTTCTGCCGGAGCTTCACTAAAGCCAGAGTGAAAATTCCTGGTCTTCGTCTCTGCAACGGTGATCCGTTCCATAGAGAAACTGCTCAACACCCGGAAAAAGAGATCGGAACTTAAGAACTTCTGACCGGAACTTGCGTTGGTTCTCATGAAGGTGGGATGTAAAAGATACTAAGATTCTCTGCTGCAACCCATACACCATCTCCGGTCTACAACTGGAGTCGTGTCCCTCTCTTCTCAAGACTGCCAAAAACCACTAAGTGTGGCCAATGAGCTTTCTTTCGGTCACTAAGTGGCCAGCATGTTCATTTGCAAAAGTGAGACCCATCGGGACAAATCTTGCTGAGCAACTCTAGTCCTAGGAGAGAAATGCTTGTTGGAAAGGTTGAGTCGAGGTGATACTGTTGGGCCTGTGAGGTGATACTCAGCAAGCCTTGTGCTTCTAGAATGCCACAGTGCTGAAATTTGTCTGAGAGTCTGGCAAATCGTCTGTCGAAGGGATTGCGATGTCAGAAAGACAGGTCATGTATCAAATTGGCACATCCATTCTCACTTCTCTGAATGGTTGAGACCGGTTGAGATGTATACTTGCACCACTTGCCCCGACATTTCCTAGTAGGTTTGCATGTCCATCATGTCTCGGTCTACCTGAGTGCTTTGCTACCAAACGATCTGCAGATTGTTGTGGTACAACCGACAATGGCCCTTCTTTGAAACAGCAACCGTGACATTCAAGTGATCTTCTCTGTGGTGAGTGTCCATGTTCACTTCACGGTAAGGACTTTCCTCCAAACAGCTTCTAGAACACATTCCCTCAGCATCACTCAGCAAGATGGACAGAACTCCTCCTAGCATGCTAGCAGGAAGAGTGGCTGGAAGATATTCTTCAAACAATGCGAAGAGATCCTTCAAACGGCACAGGTCTTCCGCCCAAAAGCGGAGCACATCTGCACTCGTCGGGCGCTCAGTGAGGGGATCGTGTAGTGGAGCTCAGGGATCCAAAGTTGAGGCTTGGATACCTCGAAGAGCGCATTCGCCAGTGCAGGCACCCATCAGAGCTATTGAAATGAATGGTTTCAGAGAACACAACAATGGAAAATGAAAATATATAGGTAAATGTGTTCAATGTTGTCTGTTGTGCAAGCCCTTCAATTCAGGGAAGGCATTGTTCAGCACCACCAAAGAGCAACAGATTCCTCATTTCACATGTCTCACATGGTGAATTTCATCTCATCTGGCGGATTTCTCCCATCTTCCCGAAAAGTCCCTGTAACCTTCCCCAAAAGGTTGGTCCAAGGATGTTCGGATGTTCTGTTCGTTTGCACATAGAAAGAGCAGATCAAAGAGAGACTCCTGTTGTCAGAGCCATCATGTGTTGGATCAGACCTTCAGAACTCTAATCTTGGAGTGGAACATGTGAAAGATTTGAAGAATTTTGTCTTTGCGCAAAAGGACCTCGAAAAAGTCAGCACTTGGTTCTATGTATTAGCTAGAAGAAACGCCACTCATCCACCACGGAAGGCAAATTGCACTACCACTGCTTCATATGTGGGCATCGACTAGCAGCACTGGCATTCAAAGGAGTTTTCCCATCGTTTCTTGGATATTCTAGACCTCCTCTGGATTCCATGTTTTCAGATATGCATGGAAACGCTGACGAAACATTACAGTTCCATGTGTCGTAGCAAAACAGTCCTCAATCATCCTCAATCCACCACCATCAAAAGCCCATACCTGCCGCCCATCCCCACTCCACCCACTCCAGATTGTGCACAGATCTGCCAGGAAATGCTTTTGGAGTCCTGGTGCCTCCATGCTAGGCCCCCACACGCCAGGCTCATTGGTGGACTCGCATGGGGCACGGACCAGGAGCCTCGGTGCGAGCGATGTTTAAAAGAAGAGGAAGAAGAAGAAGAACATGTCATATGCTGTATTCTTGGTGCAAAACCGACTCTTGTAATGAGTCAAAAAAGGCGGCTTGCTAAATGATCCATGTGAAGTCGGAGGCAGGTGCCAACACGAAACGGGAAGTCTCAGTCTCGGCCACGGACCTTGAAGATTCGGCGCCTCATTGCGTTGGCAAGAGACGAGGTGCGAACACGGAACGACTTGGTTCTCACACAGAACAGTTTTGAAAGATGTTTTGCGTTGTGCCTTCACAAAAGTCCAAAACTGTTCAACGAAGGTCCCCTTTTTGAAGAGTTAGCTCTTGAGAGGCTTTTTCGGGATCTGCGGATCCTTCTGCTTTCTGCTTTCTGCACGCGTCCAAACGTTCACTGCGACGCTTTGACGTCCGGTGGCGAGTTCGTGTGACGTCCGGACGGGCAAGGAGCCGTAGAGAAGCCCACCAAGGCCTGGCGAGGCACCCGCTGATCCCACACAAGGCCCCAGACTGAGAACTAGCGATGGCCTCCAACGGTTGGACAACGACCGGGATCTATGAGATTGCAAAGATCGGGTGTTAGCAGCCCCTAGTAGCGTCCTTGTTCCTAGTGTAAAGATCGGGTGTTTGGAGTTTCATCAAGGTCGAAGTTGCAAAGCCCGAAACTCTGCCTGGCTTCTGGGAGTTGCAGTCGAGTTCCCAAGAATTTCAATGTGCCAATGACGCGTCAATTCTTTGTTTCCTTCCACGTTCCATGGCTGTGGCGACTGACAGTTTATGATGGCTTGAAGTGGCGAACAATGACCGATGTTCCTGTGGCATTCAACAAGAGCGAAACCCTTTTCTTCGCAGTGCACAACAGCCTGTGGGCTGATTCAAGCACCACTGTCAGACATCTGTCAGACATGGCCAGCCTGAAGCTTTGTTCAGGTTGGGCCTCTTTGGTCTTCTGCGTCTCTTCGTTTGGGGGGGCACAGCCCGGCCGAACGCAACGGCGGGCACAGCCGCCACCGAAGACAGACAGCCGCCGTTGCATGTCTCCAAGTTCGACAGTGGGCGGTATTGGCATACCAAACATTCAATTGTCTCGTTTATACCAAACATTCCTATGTCATAGGATCCAAAAAACGTCCTCAAAGTGAAAATGGAAATACGAAAACCCGAGGTACGGTCGGTATGGATGCAATTCACCACTCGAGGCGCAGAATCCGCCATCAAATAGGACTCGGCCAGTCATTGCAGTCACTGAGAGTCAGCGAGAGGCGCAGCTCCTGTCGACTTTGAGTTCGGTTAAGAACAAGAAATCCAGCAGTAAAAGTGTCAGAAGTCTCTCAAACTACACGAAAATATAACAGCGAGGGCCTCCAACCTAATAGCAATGGGGTCCAACCTACTAGCGACTACTAGCGATGGCCTCCAACCTAATTGCATTGCAAGTGTCAGTAGTCTCTCAAAAACAGAAACTTGAAGGTTTGGAGTTTGATGATTTGTGAACTTCCACAACACTTGGAAACCCCTTGGGTACACGAGACGTTCAATCAAGGCATACTACCAGATATACCAGGAGACTTTCAATCAACAGTGGTCGTTGTGTTCTTCTTCGTCAGTTCTCTTGTTCTCCTAGAGCTTTTAGGTTGGTTGGGGTCTAGGTCAAGTTTCTCCAGAGCCTGAGCCTTCTAAACGAATGAGTCCAACGCCGCAAAACCTTCTCATGCAACATTTCAACATATAAACACAAAAAAAATAATCTGGGCAAATGTCCCATGATCGGCGCAATCACTGCTTCCTGATCCAAGGACTGCTCTACCGGCTCTTTTGACCTTGGCTTTTCAATCCGACCACAACCAGGACTGCTCATTCTGACATGGGAGTGCAAGCAATCGGGGGGCATGACTTGCAGGTATGGCTCGAAAATCGGACGCTCCCAAACCGCATCGCAAAAAACATAAAAAACAACGAATTTAACACGTATCAGTCCCGGGGCGGGATCTTTTTGAAGCACTGCCATTGGAATGTGGCATGCAAAGGCATCGAATTCAGAATCTTGCACGTTTCAAGATGCCATTCACCCAACACTCTGTTGGTCGAGGTCAAAACACGCAAAACTTGAGGGCAGTTTTGTTGGCAGATCCAATGGCACGTCGCGAAAAAGGCCGAACTGTACTTCCAGACCTGCCCAACAAGTCGGATAAGTACTTCCTTTCTGTGGCAGTTGAAATGGACCACCAACCTCCAAACTTTGTTTGCAGTCAGGTGCACAAAACGAGAAGTGTACTTGAAACTACTCAGGTGAAACTCGCCATTCGATAAACATCGTTTGGCTCAAGGTTGCGCGGAGAAAGGATCCGTGCAGCACCACACGACACACCCAACCTTCCCTAGGTTATGAGCCCAACCTGCTGACGGGTTGTGGCCGGTAGAAGTCCACCCTGATTTTTCAGGTTGTTGGTCCCCATGGAGCATCATCGAAGACGCAAGCAACAGCGCTCTAGGGAGCGAAAAGAAGAAGCTGCCGCAAAGGAGGCTGTTGTGAAGGAGGCTGCCGCTACACCTCGGCTGGAGGTGGGAGTCGCTGACCGAAAGCTCGACGCCTTGATCGAAGAGGAGCTTCGCTCGAGGGCCAAGTCGGTGCCGGCATCGTCGTGCATGGCAGAAATGAAACGTTTGGGAGCTTCCGCTGCGGAGTCGTTGAGGGCACCGCAAGGACCACCTGTGACCTACCATCCTCAACCTGCACAAGAACAAGTACACCAATTGGTGATGGATCCTAGGGGACAGTCGATGGGTTTGGGGCATCTCCAAGAAGCGGTGCGCCACTCGTTCGAAGTTCTGCAGAACGCACTACGAGGACCTCAACAACAGGGTCCAACTCTACTTGATCCACTCCTTCGCCAAGCTGATCAGGGAGTCCCTCATGCGCACGATCATGGAGGTCCTCCAGGGCATGCGTTGGCGGCTGGAACCCCGGTCAGGGATGGGAGATCCGATCGGGATGGATCTATGGTTTCTCCAATGGTGGGATCGGTGGGCCGCGAAGCTCTCCATCCAAGAACGCTGGATCCCTATGCGGCGGCAACTCCGGTGGGGCCTCTCAGCACTGTGAATCCTTTTTGGAGCACTTCACTTCAACAGGCTGCAAAAGGTGAAGGGCATGTACGTATGGCTGAAAGCAGTGGAAAGAAACCTGCACCTTCCAGTCCCGGAGCTGGCGATGTGGAGAAGATCCGAGCTCAGATCTTGCGGGAGGCGGAGGATAAGTTCGCTCGTGAAGTCAAGAGGTTGACTGATGGTGGAGCACCTGGTGATGCTTCGTCCTATGCCTCGGCCGCGAGCGCTGGTATTGGTGATGGAGGCCGTGCTCTACCTGAACCTCCTGGGCTACCTCCTGGTGATCCTGTGGGCGCGGGAGTTCCGCCATGCACCAAACCTGACCTTCCTCCAGGACTTCATGCTGGACGACCTCAAGGTGACTCTACTCAGCCTCCGGTGATTCCGGAAACCGTGAGGAGCTTGGACCTTCCGAGCTTGCCTCATCCCTCAACTGAAGGAGCTGCACTTCAATATGGAGATTGGTTGACTATGACCTATCCGTTGATGGCAGACCTCTCGGCGACTTCTCAGTTGTGGTGGGATGGATGCTTGGCTGCAGCTGGTGAACTCTATGAGAAGTGGCTCACTGCTACTCCTTTGGAGCGCCTTCGCTTGCGCCCTGTGGAGAACATCGACCCTGTCCACCAACGTGTTGAACAGCGTGGTGTATCGCTCCTCCTGAGCATCTTGCCCGACCAGCTTCGAAGAGATGTGATCGCCAACAGGAAGGTCACAACGGTCAGCATCCTTTTTCGACTTCATGTCCTTTTCCAGCCTGGAGGAGGTGCCGAACGAACTACACTTTTGAAGTGTTTGACGGAAGTGAAAACATCCAACAACATCCAGGACCTCTTGGTGACTACAAGGACCTGGCGACGATGGCTCCAGCGAGCAGAAGAGCTTCGTTTGACCCTGCCTGACCCGTTGATTCTCATGCAGGTGTTGGGGCGCATCATGGACTCCCTGTCGAAATTGGGAGGAAGTCAAGTGGCCTACCGGGTGTCTTCGGTGAGGCAGGAATTGCTGGTGGATCTGAGGCCCGAACTTCAGTCCATCAAAGATCTCAGTGAATACTTGCAGGCGGAGATGGAGGACCTGTCGCTTATGGTGGTGGCCCCAAAGACATCGGCTACAACATCATCGACTCCGTCTAGCCAGACCGCTGCACCTGTTGTGAAAGCACTGCACTCAAGCCAAGGCCAAGATGAGAAGCCGAGGTCGCCGTGCAGATTTTGGGGCTCTCAGTCTGGGTGTCGGAGGGGGGACACGTGTGGCTATGCGCACTCCTGGGATGGACTGGATCGTCAGCAAAGATGTTTCTTCTGTTCAGGAGAAGGTCACATGATGAAAGATTGTCCTCACCGTCAACAGAGGGGCACCAAGGATTTCAAAAAGAATGCCAAGGTGAAAGGCGTTGGTGAGGAGGTGTCGAAGGACAGTCCTACCAAGGAAACACAATACAGAAATTCTGAGGCTTCGGGAACTACATCGTCTCCGAGTTCATCGCTCTTGTCATCGCCAACGGTGTCTGGAGGTGGATCGGGAAAGAACGGTGGCGGGTCGCCGGAGAAGGAGTTGGGGGGTGACCAAACGTCAAAGGTTGACTCCGCTTCTGTCCTCCTTGATGAAGCTACAACTCTCCTCAAGACGCTCAGGACCCTGAAAGCGGTTCGCCTGAAACAGGTCTTTGTGGAGCCCGTGAACACAAGTCTTCAAGGTTTTGCACTCCTTGACGGAGGGGCAACACATGCCCTCCGAACTGCACACCCTGATGAAAGGAGCGAGATGACTCCCATCGAGGTTGAACTTGCTACAGGTACTACAGTTTTGTATCGCCATCCAAAGCACCGCACCCTTTTGTCCTTGGAGGAGGTGGAGCTGATCATCCCATTGGGGCTTCTGGTTGAACGGGGCTATAAGGTGGAGTGGCGAAAGACGGGTTGCAGTATCCGTCACCCGACACTCGGTGCGATCGACTGCTGGCTTCGATCTGGCTGCCCGATCATGCATCGTCAACCTGCTTTGGACATGCTCTCCCAGATCGAGCTCGAGGATCGGGGGGAGGTGGCACTTTCTGAGGAGGACCGGCAGTGGTGGCAGAAGCATTTTCCTGAACTACCACATCCTGTTCTTCAACACATGGCTGGACAGAGCCAAGATCCAACTACAACGCCCTGGAACCGGAGAATTCGGAGGGCACACCTCACTGGAAAGGGGGTCATTGTACACCTATTCAGTGGTCCTGATGTGAAGAAGTGGAATTGTGTTGGCGGAGGAGCATACTCTTGGCTGTGCATTGACACGGAGATCAACTCCTCGTTGAACCTGCACAACCCGGCCGTTTGGGGCTATTTGTGGAAGCTGGCGTCTTTGGGACGCATCGTTGCAATTGTTGGAGGTCCTCCCTGCAGGACCGTGAGTCGCCTTCGAAACCGGTCACCACCAGGACCTCGTCGCCTTCGTGGTCGAGGAGAAGATCGCTGGTGCCTCAATGACGAATGTTGGCATGCTGTTGGAATCACCGCGAGATCCTGCTGAATATCTTGCTGGTGAAGAAGGTGGGCAAAGCGCTTCTTTCTGGTGCTTCCCGGAGCTGATGGCTTGGGTTGGAACTGCTGGCCTTCGCTTGGTCACTTTCGATCAAGGAAAGCTGGGTCACCAGAGGAAAAACCTACGACAGTTTTGACTAACCTTCCTGCCTTCCAAGAACTACATGGCCTCCAAGGCGATGGTTGTGATGACAGACCACTCCCGTCGAACCTCGGTGACCGCATTCGCACTTCGAAGACCTGGGCAGCATGGGCACCAGGCCTTGTGGGAGCGATTCAAGAAGGTTTGAGGAGGTTGGTGGGTGTTTTGGAGGAGGAAAAGGGGGCTGGAGGTGGTCACCATGTCTCCAAATGGACCTTGCAGCTTGGCATCGACATATCAAACAGGGTCACATCCCCTTTCGTGCTGACTGCCGCATTTGTGGGGAAGCTATGGGCTGCGACAAACCACACAAGAGGCTTGGGGGGAGCGCCACGAAGTTCACTATGTCAGCCGACCTTTGTGGACCGTTTCCTGAAGGGAAAGATTTGGGCACAGGAGTCATTTGCAAGTACGCACTGGTCTCAACTGTGGCCGTCCCCATCATCTCTGAGCTTCCAGGTGAGGTTACTGAGCCATGCGACACCGCCAAGGATGTGGAGCACACGGAGGAGATTCCCTGCGAGCCAGAAGACCGTGACCTAGTCCCTGAAGATGAAGTCCGGAGGCTCAATGAAATGGCTGAGATTGAGAAGTCTCAAGAACCTCAAGGACATCAAAATGTCACCCTGGCTGAAGTGATTCCTGATCGCACGGTGGAGTCACTGGTCCGTGCTTTGTCCCGCTTGCACGCCAAGTACCGCATGCTGGGCATCCAGGTCTACAGATTGCACACAGATCGTGAACGATCATTTGCTTCAGCACCAATTCAGAAGTGGTGTGAACAGCGACAGATTCGCTTGACTATGACGGCTGGCGATGATTCCAAGGCCAATGGCCGTGTTGAAGGAGAAGTGAACCAACTCAAACGCCGCACCAGGTTGTTCCTTCATGATGCTGGACTACCTCACTCCTTCTGGCCAGTTGCCCTTCGCCATGCTGCCGAAGAGCGTGTTCGACTACAACTTGAACGACTCGGGCTGGAAAGTCCTCCTATGCTTCGCTTCGGAGCATCAGTTTTGGTCAAATCCAAACGATGGCATCGTGCAGGTCAGCTCTCTATGCCATACCGAACTATGCAACTCCTTGGTCCCTGCCCATACATGTCGCATGGCTGGATTGTCCGGGACAAGAAGGGCCAATTGTTGCACGCGCGCACTGTACTTGAACCATCGCCGGTAGCCGATCAGGCGATCATGGAACTCCAAGAGGTGCCTGCTGTGAAGCATCGCATCGCTGGAAAACACCCACCTCCACTACCTGACCATCCACTGGCTGGCCGCGTGGGAGCGCTCTATGAGGAGTCGGTTCCAGCTCTAGCAACTTGCAGAGCTGGCGGGGAGGACTCTTTGGATTCTTTGGACTGGTCTTCATCGTTGGATGTTGGCAAGTCGCTTTCACTGGGGCTGGAGCCAAAGGGGGAGTTGGAGGAGGTGAATGGTGGCCACAAACTACATGATAAAGTTGAACCTGGTGATGAACTTTTGCACCATGACCTTCAGGGGGAGGTCGAAGATTCACTGCTGTGTGATTGGCAGCAGGTGGAAAAGTGGCATGAGCTTGAACAACAACGACACTGGGCGCTCAAACAGCTTTGGTGTCAAGGCCTTCGTGAAGTTGCAGTTGGTGAGAACTCCGGCAGTGTCCATGGCAGCTGGCTTCATGAAGTTGAACTACTCCTCAAGGGTGCTGAAGATCAACTGTCGTTTCAGCACTCTGCAATCGAGAACTTCAAGCTGTCGGCATTGGCTCCATCAATGGGAACCCCAGATGCTCCAGCAACAGTGCTTCAGACCTATACGGTCTCACTACAGCAAGTTCGCAGGGAATTGGAAAAATGGAAACCTCCTCTGCGTGATGAATATGGACAGCTGGTGTCCTCAACTCAGGCAATCAAGCCTACCACAGAGGAAAAGTTGCGCCTGGATCCAAGATTTCCCACTATGGAGCTGGCTCCAGCGATGCTTGTTCCTACAGTCAAAGTCCTCATGGACGTCTTCGAGCTCGGGTGGTCATTTGTGGAAACCATCTCACCAAGGTCAATGAAGAGAGCAACAACTCTGCAGGTGAGACTCAGCCCAAGGACTCAAACCCGTTCTCGCTCTATGCAGGTGGAGCAGATGGAACCACTTTGCGCTGCTTGATGAAATGTGCGGCTGAAAACTCTTGGTCAGTCGGCACGGTGGACATCAAAACAGCATTCCTTCTTGCACCACGACCTGATGAACAAGAACGTCTTCTCGTCGCTCGTCCGCCAAAGGTGTTAATTGAAGCTGGAATTTGCGACGCTTCGGAACTCTGGGAGATCTCTCATGCCGTCTACGGGCTGAACGATGCTCCAACGAACTGGTCGCAGTACCGTGACCGTGAACTACCTCAACTGCGCTTCTCGGCAGGAGGTCATGACTACCAGCTGGTGTCCACACCGGAGCCGAACCTTTGGAAGTTGATCAAGACCGACCCTGGTGCTGTTCCGCAGGAGGACAACTCTGAAGGCTTCCTCGCTGTGTACGTTGATGACATGCTTGTTGCTGCACCAGGTCCCTTGGCAAAGTCGGTGATCGATGGGATTCGGGCTCATTGGCGGTGTTCGGAACCAGAGTGGGCATCGGCAGAAAAGGCCATCAAGTTTTGTGGCTTTGAGATCAGTTGCAGCGACGATGCGGTGATCCTCAACCAGGCCTCATACACTCGAGATCTTTTGTCTCGCCATGAAGGTATCAAACCACGTCAAACGCCTCTTCCTTTGGGAGTTCAAGATGAAGTTGAAGCTGATGTGCAAATCTCCCAAGTCCGACGAGCTCAAGCTTTGGTCGGAGAACTTCTTTGGTTGAGTGGCCGCACAAGACCAGATCTTTGCTACGGTGTCTCCATCATGGGACGTTTGGTGACGAAAGCACCGACCAAGGTTCTGGAGTGGGGTGCTCACATGTTGGGCTACTTGCAGCATACAGTGGACTATGAGCTTCGCTACACCAAGCAGGTGGTTGAGTCGTCCCTCGATGATTG
>CAXAMN010014313.1:42909-54961 GCA_963970005.1 Durusdinium trenchii
AGCTGTCATCACCCTCACAGTGTGGACTCCCTCAAGGCACAGCTACGTTTGCCATGGCTTCGTGGGAAGAGTTTGAAGCAAGTCTAGACTCCCAGTTAGAGCAGAACTTGAGTCCAGGGACACCAATCATTGGTGCAGTCCACATGCGCCGATGGCAGCTGGCCACACTTTACCCAGAGTTTGCATCCAAGCTCAACAAGCCTGAGCAGGCCTGTTTGTACTGAACTTGGAGGCATTAGAAGCAAAGTTGCGCTTCATTCTCCAGGACCTCTTTGTCCAGGAGAAGTGTCAGACAAGATCAGCCACATCGAGCTCGAAAAAGGCACCAGAAAGACACTTTGAAAACACACAATTTACATTATTGTTTGTGAATTTGCATTGCATGGGCCAGGGAAAATCGAGGTCCAGGAGCAGAAGTCGTGGTCAGTGATGCCTTACCTTGTATGTCATGATGATAATTGGTAATTCAAATGCCTCTTGCTTTGAGCCAGGGCAGACTAATTCAGTTCAGGCGTTCAGGTGTTCAGGAGTTGGAGGTTCCACTGACAAATGTGCACCAGCCTCAGAATTGAAAATATGCCACCTGCTGCCAAGCCAGTTTGAGCACCTTTAGGTTCCTGCAATGCATTGCCTCAGTTTGAACACCTTTCGAGCTGCAGGGTCTTAGTGGTTCAGGACTTCAGGTGTTCAGTAGTTGAAGTTGAAGGCTGAGAAGCCCCAGCCTCAGCATGCCGCTGACACCATCACAAAAGCAATGCCTTTTGCTGTCACTAAAGCTTGCCTTTTTTGGTGCTACTCTGGCATCTGTGGTGGAAGATCCTGCACTTTCCTGTGGCCAGAGAGATTTGGATGTTGTGGAGATTTTTTCAGAAGCAAAATCTATTGTCCACGCTGCCAGAGAGAAGGGGTTTTGTGCAGAAGCATATGACTTGACTCATGGCCAGGATAGCGTTTGTGCAAGGAGTGGATTCTGGTCAGTTGTAAGATTGGTGATGCGATTGAAGCCTGGTGGCCTGGCGCACATGGCGCCAGAATGCAAAACATTTGGCTTTGCATGTAGGAACCAGAACCAAAGGACCACGAAAAATCCAGAGGGCAATGTTGCTTGGGAAGCTGTGTGTGATGGCAACTTGGCATGCATGTTTTGGCTTCATAGTCCTCACTGTCAGAGTTTGCAAGGGTCAGTGGCATGCACCATCTGCCAGCTGCACCAACTTAGGCAATTTCATGGCCAGGCTTTCAGTCTTTCTGTTCTGCCTGGCACTGCTTCGTGACGCCGAAGCTTCTATAGAGAATCCAGCTGGATCTATGATCTTCACCTTCCTAGATGAGCACATCAGCCAGGGGCTCAGCCAACCAAGACTGATGACAATCACTTCTCTTATTATTCAATTTGCAAAATCCTGACACACCAACCTTGGTCAGGAATTTTGACGAGCCTATCTGTTGTGCATTACCACTTGCTTGACCGGTGCGCTTATGACAACACTCCTGGCCAAAAGATGCTCAAGAAGTACAAATTCATGTGTTCTGGTGGGTGGCTGGAGGCATCTGTCCGAAAATGCTCATGCAGCAGGCAGCATGAGCCTTTGATGCTGAAAAGAATGACTGATGATGGAAAGCTGAAAACTGATGGGAGACAGAACCTTTTACAGCAGTCTGGCCTTTATCCACCTGCTCTTGGCCAGGCAATTGTGGCAGCATGGATGCAAATGTCAACTTGGAAGCCGCAAGTCCCCATCAAAAAGCAGCATGCAGTGGAAGATGATCCTTGGGGAGGCCCTGCCAGCACAACCTCTAAAAAGAAGCTGAAGCAAAGCCAGAAGACAGAGGAGGTGGACCCATGGTCATCCGGTGACCCTTGGGAGTGCGAGGTTGCCACAGCTCCTGCACAAGTTTTTGATCCTTGGGCTGCTAATGACACTGTCACAGAAGCTGACCCATGGGCTTGATCAGGTGTTCAGGAGTTCAGGAGTTCTAGCAGCTCTTGCCCTTGATAGTGTACAAGTGTCTTGCGAGAGAAGCATAAAGACTTCAAGACTGTGAACATTGTGGGGCAAAGCATGGAATGCAGTTTGAAGCCTTGTCCATGTGCAACACATGTTAGTCATGACTGCCTGGCTCAAGTGTTGAGAAAGTATTTTGGCAGATTTTTGCACTTTCCATGGCTCCAAAGAGGAGCCGAAAGAGAAAAGCAGAAGTGCCTGAGCCAGACCCGTGGAATGATTCCTGGAATGGGGAGGAAGAGGACCCCTGGGCTCATGAGACTCACCAGAACCAGAGTGAAGATCCATGGCGGTTTGTTGCTGAGGATGACGTTCCAGCTGATGGTGACAGCATGTTGGTGGAGAATCCATGGGCTAGCAATCCAGGGAGCAAGCTCACCACCCATAACTCTCAGATCCATTTGGATGCTGCTCTTAGGCTTGCTTCGGATTTGGCACCAATTGCAAAAGAGGCCAGCCAGTATGACACAAATGGAGCATGCCCAAAGCGACTAGGTTGTGTTCTCTCATCTAACTGCAAGCGGAAGCACTGTGCACGCCCAGGATGCAAAGCAGGTGTAATTTCACATCAAGAAGTTTGCAGTTTCATGGAGAAGTGGGTCAAGCTGCCACTTCCTGACAGAAGCCATCTCCTGCGTTGCAACTACTACCAAGACAATAGCGTGATTGCCCGAGATGCTGAAGCAGTGAAGGAGACAGTGGAGTGGCACATGTGTGGCTATGCAATTTGCTTTCAGAGGTTTTGTGAGATTCTTGGAAGTAGTCAAAGAACAGTCCGCAGGCTGATCAGTGGGCAGCCAGATTTGAGATTGTCTAAGTCGGGCTTTGGTAGCCAATCCCGGGCGGCAGTGCAGACTGCCAAATGTGACCATTTTTTCCGGACACTCCATGCGTCAGCTGCTGAGCCAATGCCAGAGGAGGCCCAAATGTACCCCAAGGCAAAACAACTGGGCAGTCATTCAGGAGTTCAGGTGTCCAGGAGTTCAGGGGTTCAGAAGAGAGACATGACCAGCATTGATGCATGGGAGCATTGGAGCTATGACTGGCTCAGCATGCCTCCAGCAGATGTTCAAGCAGCAGAGAAGGCTCACTGTGGCACCTTGGGCTTGCCTATAAGATACATTCAACATCAAAGGTTGATTGATCTATACTGGCAGTTTACAGCTGAATGGGACATTCATGTTGAGAGAAATCCAGGAGATGGTGAGTGCCCTGCTTTCCAGACATTTGCGAAGCGCTATTACAGCCACTGGCGCTATGTGCTGGTCATGAGAAAGATTTCTCAGCATGGTCAATGCAAAACCTGCTTTGACTTTCATTCTGTGCTCAGGAGCCCAAAAGCTGATTGGAGCACCAAGGTGCCTAGGCCAAATCAGCTGGTAAATATTTTGTCGGTTTTATTTATTCACTTATTGTTAATGTTGATGTGGCAAATAAATCATTTCTGGGCCACTCCAGCCAAGATTCGAGCTGCCCGCAGTCTTCGAGAGCATCAACGACGCCAGTACTTAGACCGTACACTTTATTGGGGTTTACGATTCTCTTCAGTGCACGACCAGGAAGTGCTGACTGTGATTATTGATGGCATGGGTAAGTGGGGGACAGCATGGCCCCATTTAGGCCAAGACAAGCCTTCCAAAGAGCTTGACAACATTGTCCGCCCAAAGCTTGTGATCACAGCTGCACTATGCCACGGATGGGGGACCTTCTTGTTCGGCACATCAGAGCTCGAAAACCATGGAGCTGAGCCTTGCTAGGTAAAAGAGCAATCTGGTGTCTATCAATTTTTCTTATTTGGTTTCCAAGAAAAGCTTGAAGCAGCCCAAAGCTGAGGATCACTGGTGTGAGGTGGTTTGCCGTGTCCTGGACATGGTGTGGAAGATAGCTGAGAGGGATGGCCGGAGAGTGCCACCTCATTTAGTTCTTGTGGCTGACAACACCCCAGCACAGTGTCACAACCAGCTGGCCATGAGACCTTTGATTTACCTCACTGCCAAAGAGTACTTCACCTCCATCACTATGTTCCACCTTATGGTGGGACATACACATGAGGCCACTGCTCAAATCCATACATTGGCCACAGCTTCTCTCAGCCTTTTGCATCCTGCCAGGATGTTGACCAGTTGTTTGGTGTGATCAAGGACTGACTGGGTTTGTATGCTGCACTGATTTGGCAACTCACAATTTAACTTCATAGCCACAGCCGAATTGCTCTGGTTTGCTTGCAAAAGCTGTTGCAGGCTATACTGATTGGCCTTCGCAAGTGGCAGACTCCAGATGCCATGCTTGGTCACATCAAGGCAAAACTGGAACCAAGGGTCGCTGCCCGGAAGGAGGTGCTGATGACAAACATGATTCAAGGAGTTCATGACTTCAGTGCTTGGTTGGACCCACTGGGAGTTGATTTGCCCTTAGTTGGCTGTGAAGCTGCTTCCTTTGTGGCGCAACATGGTTTGAATTTTGTGTGGCGCTAAGGATATTTGGAACTGCTTCAAGCCTCGTGCTGGCATTCCCACCCCTCATTGCTTCATGTGCATGAAGGGCAAGAATCTGCCAAGAAAGTATGCAGTGATGCTTGAGGAGCCAAAAGAGGATGAGGCAGTCTACTGTTGCGTCAAAGGCTTTGTCCGTGACACTTGCTTGTTGCAGCCGCCTGTTTACCTTTCACCACCTGGACGACATACTGCCATTCGAGAAAGCCAGCCTGGCCAGCTCATTGGCAAGAAAGAAATGTCTGAGAGTGAGATCCAGAGCTACATCAAATTAGCTCAGTTGTGCAAAACCAAGTTTGACATGCCAGAAGCTGCGGATGCGCTTCACAAATTTGTGCATGAGAGACACTATGAGAGTGTTCAGTTTCAGTTTCTTGCCCACCCACATAGGGCAAGATATGGTGTAGTTAGGGAACAGCCACCTGGCACCAACATTCATTTCCCTTTTTTGCCAGACACAACCTGGCATATGTGTGCAAGGGTAGCTTAGCCCAGGAGTTCAGGTGTTCAGCATTTCAGGGGTTCAGCACTAGAAGGGAGTGCTGATGGGAGACTTACTGAGCCACGAACTGCAGCAAAGAATCGAGACTTGCGTACAAGCTGTGAAACGTTTGAGCCTACAATGATTTTTTTTGTGCAACATAGGTTGCTTAAGCTAGGGGTCTCCTATTATTAGGTAAAAAACAGTTCAAAATAAAAACAGTAAATATGTTTTAGAGGAGACCCCTCCCTAGATTTGCAGGGTTGCAATTGAGCAATGCTGTTGAGAAACAATCAAGCAGCAACAGAGCATGTCCTTCCAAGCCTTGGCTCCAGGAGTTTGTAGGAGTTCAGGTGTTCAGTGGAGAGCCTTGTGGAATGGCTCTTTCCACTGAGGCACATTTATGTTTTTGAATTTGCTGGCTTATGTGTTTCTTGTTGCTTGCCACGCCCAATCATGCCAAAGCCAGGAGAAGTTGAATCAGTGGTATGGCAAGATCTTTGCACAGCTGCAAGCTGACATGAGTGACAGCAGTCTTGCTTCAGTGCATGAGTGGATGGAGAGAACTTTTCCAAACACAACTGCCAAGAACCAACTGATGACAGATTTTCCCAATCTGGAGTCAGAATGCCGAAAGATTTTGGCAGCCCCAGACAATGGAACAATCACTTCTGATGTTCCAGAAGTTCTGGTCCACAATGATGTGCCAGTCCGCTTCAAAATCAGGTTGCACAACTTTGGCTTCTTGGAGGACTCACAGCTGAAGGGGCCAGTTCAGTCTTATGCTGTGAGCCTTGGGTTGCATGCATGTTTGGCCAAGCATGGGCATGTCAATATCCATGTTGCTAGCTTGTTCAGCAAGATTCCAGGATTGGTTCAGCTTAGGAGGGACAACATCCAGAAGTTCATGACCAATCAGAAGGGCAACCAAACCAACAAATACCCCCTGGAGATCCTCTTTGACTATGTTTGCAAGCTCAACCAGCATCCAGTGAAGCCAGGTTCAGTGATTCCGGCGTTCAGCATCGCCATGTTCATTGGCAGCTCGACCATCATGTCATCATTCTTGCTGTGCATCTATGCTTGCAAGCTCAAGATTATTGACGCAGTGAAGGGCGACCTAAAGCTCGAGCGCGAGGTGGCTACAAGGTTGCTGAGTTGCTTGGTGATTCACTGCACAGCTGTTACTGCCACCAATCATGATCAGGCAATGCTGAATGCATTTGCCCAGAAGCGGGAGGCTTTGACGCGCGTCCAACCTTCTTTGTTCCAGCACTACAGTGTCTACCAAAGAATTCTGGCCAAGAGACCACCAGCCAGAGGGCCTTGGTCTCAGCTGTTTATCACAAGTTTTGGCTGCTTTCAGGAGTCCAGGAGTTGAGGAGTCCAGGAGTTTCAGTTGTTCTTCACTTGTGTGCCTGAGGACTCGAGATGCGCATCTCCGCAGCATCATGGTGGAGCAGAACAAGTTGAGTGTCACTAAAGCCAAGATCCACAGCAATGAGATGACAGCGATCCTTTTGCTAGATTCAGCTGGTCCAGGTTTTCAGAAGATCATTGCCAAGGCTCACATGGCTGACCAGCCGCAGGACACTGCCTTTCCCCTCTCGCTCTTGAACAAAGACTTCCTGCAGCCGACTTTCCCCAATCCAGTGAGACTTGGCTTCACAAGAATGCATTGGCCTGGATCTTTTTGATGGATTCAGATCTTGTTTGTTCCTGATGTTGCAACTTCCAAGGAAGAAGGAGGATAACCCCCTGTGGCATGCCATCCATGAGCACAGCTGGGACAAAGTCACTACTTGGGCTCAGCGTGTTTCAGGAAAATG
Source organism: Durusdinium trenchii (assembly GCA_963970005.1). NCBI lineage: Eukaryota > Dinophyceae > Suessiales > Symbiodiniaceae > Durusdinium > Durusdinium trenchii. The sequence goes on from CAXAMN010014313.1 coordinate 49,718, forward strand.
GGATCACCGCATGCAGCAAGCCCTGAAAGCTGGCCAGGCGTTGAGCTACAAGAATGGTGCAGTGGCCGCCGACATGCGTGACAGCGGCAAAGAGTTGAATGTGTGGTACATGGCACAAGCCATGTGTTACTTTGATGACCATTTCCAAAAAGCTCTGAAGCCAGACAGATTTGACCAAGTCAAATCAGATTGGCTGGCTGGCAAGCTGGACACACAGATTTTGCCAGCAGTCCTCGCCAAGAGAAAGGACTTCCAACCGCGCGACTTCCAGTTCGTCTTGCTGGAGCAACAGGATGCCTTGTCTGGACTGAACTTCTTGAGTTTAGGCAGTTCAGAGAAGCAGGAATCCCTCCAACGCTTGCACGAGCAACTGGGGCAAGAACAGAAAGCCTGGCGAGCCCACATGGCAAAGGTCAAGGCGCATGAGGACAGCTCCATGGGTTCCTTCAACCGCCAAGTATCTCGACAACAGGAGGCCTTGGAGGAGGCATGGCAGGAGCAGAGCACAAAGTTCATTCAGGTGTTCAGCTGTGCAGATGTTGCTGGTGCAATACTCCTGGTCAATCAAGCAAAGGCCATGATTGCTGACGAGCAGCTGAAGGATGCAAGTGGCATCCCATGTATTTTTGAATGGAACTTTCCAAAGGCTGGAGCAAGAGCCAGCAAACTGATCCCAGCAGTGGCAAGCACCATTGCAGTGTCATGCAGTGAGAATCCAAAGACAGTCATCCATGTTGTCATTCCACCCTGCCAGCCAGTGTATGGCAAGGGAGACTCTGCTGGAGATGAACGAATTGCCAGCATCGAGGACCACGTGAACAATTTGTGGCAGCAGCTCAACGATCCATCCCACCGTCTTTCTGTGCGCAAAGTCAATGCACTGTGGAACTCAGAGACCTTTTACTCCTCCGACAGAGAGTTGGGTTTTGAGGTATGGCTTGTCCTTGCAGAGTCGACCAGGGATGTGAGCAAAAGCACCCGCTCCTACAACAATGTCTTTGGCAAGAGCAGCCTTCTCAAGAGAGGTGCCTTCCCCTTCCTCCTCAATGCGATGGAAAGGAAAGATTTTCAGAACTGGAAAGCCCCACTGGGGTTTGACCAGGGCAAAGTGGCCCATGGACAGGACACAGCACAGTGGTTTTCAGGAGTTCAGGTGTTCTGTAGTTCAATCACTGAGCTGTGCAAGGGGTCCATTCTCCAGAAGGATGATTTCCTGCTGGTGGCCGACATGCTGATGTATGACTCCGAGCCTGGCAAAGGGTGTGTGGAGCTGAACTGCGGGAGCAACAAAGAAGTCCCTCGCCTAGCCTTTGTTGGTGTGTCTTGGGCACATGAGAAGGGTGTGATCAGGACTGGAAGTTCAGGTTTTAATTTGATATTATTTTTGTTTGAAGGAAATATGCGCAATAATAACAGCATTGAAGTCGACTCACATTGCATTTCTTATGTTTTGAGCTGGCAGGAATGTCATTGCAGAGAATGTGAAAGAGGACCTGGCTTCAGTGGTCAAGGTGAAGATCCGCAGCAAGAACTACCGCATGCCCAGCACTGTAGCGATCCCAGAGGTGGTGAAATCAGATGCTGCAGATCCGGCACCCAAGTACAACCCTGATGACTTCAAGCTGACTTACCCAAGATCGAATCTGCAGCTTCCCTTGCTCCAAAAGGTGGTCACGGAAGGGGAGTCGTTGCAGGTCAGCATGCCTGACCCAGAGAATCCTGCAGAGTTGCTGACTTTCCCAAAGCTGGTCAAGATTCACAATGATGAGTTCAATCCTTCAGGGCAGCCATGGAACCCTGACCAAGGTCAAGGTGAAAAACGCAAGGCCGAGGGGGAGCCTGAGTGTGGTCCCAAAGTGGTGGTGGAAGCAGTTTCGCCTCCAGATGGCTTGATCCCTACAGGAGTGCAGGGTGCAGATGGTGCCTTTCAGTTGTTTCTGGACCCCAAGGAAGCAAGCCTTTATTTGCATTGCGCCAAGGATTCAGCAGTTGGTCCTGATGAAAAGCCTTGGTTCTATTGCAAAGGATCTTTCAGAGCAGGCTCCCAGGCAGATGCTGAAATGAAGAAAGCAGGGGCGCAATTCATTGATTCAGCTATGACCAAAAGCACCAAGGTCCTTGTGCAACAGATTGGTTCTGCATTGGAAATTCCACAACAGCCCACCCCATTGGGGGCTGTGCTTGAAGCCTTTTCTAGCCTCCGCCAACCCGTTGGCCAAATCTTCAAGCACAAGTGCACTGATTCAGAGGTGAAGGCCACTGAAAGCATTTGCTTTGTCTTGGAGATCAATACCAAGCCTGTGGCCCCCAACAAGCCCATTGAGCCCAATGTTTTGTCCACCTATGTGGAGCTCTCCAAGCACAGTCACATTGAGGCTGTTCAGAACTTGAAATATGCAACTTGGCTGCTAATAAATTCAACAATGAACTTTGAGGCAGTAAAATGCACTTGATCAGCTCTCTGACATGTCAGGAAGCCGAGCACCAGACCTTGAAGCAAGGCATTCCAGCTGTTTTCCCGGCACACAGCTTCAACATCGAGAAAGACAAGTACTACAAGTTGTGAGAGCAGGCAGGTTTGCCATCACAATTTTGCAAGCTCACTGCAGCAGCTAAGGCTAAGAGCTGCGCAGGGCATTGTGTGGCCAATATCAATGAGTTCACTGGGGGGTTCCGGTGTTTAGGTGTTCAGGTGTTCAGGAGTTCAGGAGTTCAGGTGTTCAGGTGTTCAGGTTGAACAAGCATTGGAACCCCCAATACAACAATTTGGCAGAGGCAAAACAGTTTGCATTAGTGACTTCAATTTGACTGGGAAGTGTTGGCTTGTACTCAAAGCTGACTGAATGTCCTTGAGACTGCTTGCCTCAAACAATGAACAGGCACCTTTGCACACTGTATGTTCAGCTGCTCTTTGCATAGGTTTAGGACCCCATATTTCCTGAAAATCTGCCTTGCCATGAGCTCAAATGTGCGAGTGGTGCCACACCAGCAAGCAGCTTTGCAGTTCAGTGCTGTGACAGTGGCTGGCCAACCAACTGACAAGGAGAAGAGCAAGATTGCCAAGGTGGAAAAAAAGCTAGCTTTGGATGTGCCTGAGGCTGATGCAGATGCAGCTGCTGTGAAGAGTGATGGGCACAAGAGCGAAGAGGAGGCAGCTCCCCGGAAGCGCCCTGCTGCAAAACATGAGCCGAGTAGCATGAAGGTGGCTGCCAAGAAAGCCAAGCAGGCAGCCAAGAAAAAACCTGCTGCAAAGAAACAGTAGGCTACACAGCAAGCAGCTCAAAAGCTGTGTACACAGAGCTCAATGGAGTTTGTTGAGGTGTTCAGGAGTTCAGGAGTTCAGGTGTTCAGGAGTTCAGGTGTTCAAAAGCATCCTGACTGCTGTTCACCTGTCTCACTGAAATTTGGACAGAGCTCTGTGGCAAAGAGTGAGTTGGGAGGGGGGGTGGCCTGGGTTGCTGCATTGGATAGGGGCTGTGGACTGGTGTAATGCATACTGAAAGGCAGCTTTACAAACTTAGAGCAATTTCCACTAGTATGTAACTACTTGTTTCTACCCTATGATGTTTTGCAACATCAAAGCTTACATGTGCTGCAACCTAGAGTAATTCATGTTTGTTTCTGACTTGGTGATGCTACCAGCCCTATAAAAGTAATTGTTTCTCAAATGTTTTTTTGGGTTTGAGTCAGCCCCCAAATCTTGTGTGACATGTTCTATCTCTCAACTGCTAGTTCATTTGATTGCAAAAACTAGAAAGTCACATGAATTTGAACAGTTTAAGAAACTGAGGTACACACTCTTTCATATTTATCAACTTGTTCAACTCTCATCAACTGGTTTTTTTTCAACTTACATATAAACGTTTTAATATCTTTAATATCAACGGTTTATCAACCTTTTTTAATCAACTTTTATCAGCTTGTTTTATCAACTTTTTATCAACTTTATCATTTGTTTAATCAACTTATGTCAATGTTTTATCAACTTTTTATCAATATTCAATTTTTTAGTATATGTTGAATCATTGTTTTATTATTGTTCATCAAGTTATATATATATATGTATATATGTTTTATCAACTTTTTATTGTTTTGTCAACTTGTTATCATTTTTGTGAACTGTTATCAACTGTTCTTTAACTGTTTATCAACTGGTTTATCAAATGTTTATCAACTAGTTATATGTTTCATTGTTTTATCATATTGTTATCAACTTTTACCAACTGTTTATCAACTTTTTATCAACTTTTATCAACTTTTTATCAACTTTTATCAACTTTTTTATCAACTTTTATCAACTTTTTATCAACTTTTTATCAACTAAACTGTCCACCCCCCCAACTGAAAGCACACTGTGCACAATCATACCTTTGTCTTCTGAGGTGCCATTTTGGTCATCAGAGTGAGAGGCCAGTGTACATAGTTTACCCAATTTGCTGCAGTCTGGCTTTGTGCCAGGATGCACAGGAGCCTATGGCAGAGTGGAAAGAATTGTCTTTAACATTGTTTTGGTATCCTCATTTTCCACCACAACACATGCCAAGATCCTCAGCACACCATTTGAGTTTCTTTGGGGTGGAACTTGGCTAGAAGAAGCCATTTGTGTTGTCAATAGTTTTTCTTTGGTGCTCGTGTAACACCAGTTGCATTGAACAAAGCATGTGCTGATCAAGTGGTAGAATGAGATTTTGGACAAATTAACAAGTTGAACCTCCACTGGCCACGGGGTTCTATGCCATGGCTTCTCACAAAGAGTGACTGCAAACCAGCATTTTGTTTCTAAACTGCTAAATTGAGAGCTATGTTGACCATTGTTCAACAATGTTGCTCCTTTGACCAGCACTTCAGTATAATTTGGTAACCTTTGATTGGCATTTTCATTTCCAAATTGTTTAGTTAGCTGGTTGTCCAATTGCTCGGCCGTGCTACTTTCTGACTACTCAGTGCTTTTATTTGCTTATCATGTGTTTTTATCAACTTTATCAACTTTTATCAACTTATTATCAACTTTTATCAACTTTTATCAACTTTTGTTATCAACTCTTATCAACTTGTTGTCAACTTTTTTATCAATTTATTATGAAGGTGGCAGCCAAGAAAGCCAAGCAGGCAGCCAAGAAAAAACCTGCTGCAAAGAAACAGTAGGCTACACAGCAAGCAGCTCAAAAGCTGTGTACACAGAGCTCAATGGAGTTCATTCAGGTGTTCAGGAGTTCAGGTGTTCAGGAGTTCAGGTGTTCAGGA
>CAXAMN010014313.1:54971-70538 GCA_963970005.1 Durusdinium trenchii
GAGTTCAGGTGTTCAGGAGTTCAGGTGTTCAGGAGTTCAGGTGTTCAAAAAAAGCATACTGACTGCTGTTCACCTGTCTCACTGAAATTTGGACAGAGCTCTGTGCCAAAGAGTGAGTTGGGAGGGGGGGTGGCCTGGGTTGCTGCATTGGATAGGGGCTGTGGACTGGTGTAATGCACACTGAAAGGCAGCTTTACAAACTTAGAACAATTTCCACTAGTTAGTATGTCACTATGTGTTTCTACCCAATGATGTCTTGCAACATCAAAGCTTACATGTGCTGCAACCTAGGGTAATTCATGTGTGTTTCTGCTTTGGTGATGCTACCAGCCCTATAAAAGTTGATTTGGGAAAGTGTTGCCTGACCTTGTGCAAAGACACCTCAACCATCCAATTCAACACCACATGTTGGAGTATGCTGGTCTCAAGCACTTGCACTGGCCATGAAGCAGCTAAAGTGTTACATCCAGGGCCTGCTTTACACAATACATTTGAGTTTGTAATAAGGCTTCTGATTGCGTGCCCAGGCCCAATCTTCCCCCCTGCAGCCTCAGCCACATTACTGTTACCAGTTCTTTTTGCTGGAAGCAGGCCCCAGCATACATAACTAAAATTAAAGGAGCCTCCTTTTCAAGGTTGGCTAAATTTTAGGAGGCTCCTCTAAGACACTTAAAAGTCATGAGTCTAGAAAGCTACAATTTCAACATGCCTGCCCCCCATAGGCCATGGCATGTTGCATGGCTGGGGCATTACCTGCTTGTGAATTAGTGATTTCAAACCTGTAAGTGATCAACCATTAGCCTCAGTTGGGAAGCCACCTGTTGGCAATGTTACTTGTCAGTTGTTTGCATTGAAGCAACCAAGTGTAGACTCTCCAATGTACCCAACATGTGCCATTTGCAAGGTCTTTCATTAACGTACATAACACTGTCTAGAAAATGTGTCAAGTGCTTAAACTTTGTTTTCATACCCCACACTTGGTATACCACTTGCTCATTATATGTATACCACTTCTAGTTGAAGAGGTTTAAAACATGTTTCACTTCTCAATTGCAATGTCTTCACCGATGCCCACATCGGTGTCCATCGATGCCCGTCGCTGCCCCGCCTGGCGCGCCAGCGACAGCTCGAGCCGCCGGAGCCGCTGCCGGCTCTGGAGCGCTTGGCGGCTGCGGAAGAGCCACAGGTGCCACAGGTCCTGCAGAAGGCACCTGCAGCTGTCACTGGAACCGTTCGGACGAACTGAGACTCAGAAAAGAATTAGAATGTCAAGTCCGTCGAGTCAGCGGTGGTTTGTTTAAATCTGGCTTTTTGTTGGCCTGATGTTGATTTTTGTCATTGACCAAAGAGCCATTGTTTGAGTAAGGGTTTTAGACTACAACACCAGCTAGGTCAATCTGTTTTCATAATGGTGTTTCGAAGGCTACTGGTTTGGTTGTAGGTGCTGGGTTTTTCCAAAACAATGGGAGTCCCTGCACTTTGAAGTTTCTTTAAAGGGCAATAGATTGTCACGTTGGGTGCAAATGAGGTGTTGAATTCACTCGAGACTTCGTGAACTTCCCAGTTGAGAACATCATTAGCGGTGTAGGGTTGGATGCAAACATGGTAGAATGAATGAGCGATGGCCCTTGGAAAGGGGCATTGGATCCCACGATCCATCAGCTTTGAATTGACAAAACTATCTTCTTCGAGACAGAACCCATCATCTCAAGACTGTTCTTTTGTTACCCGAACTCAAGAGTCCCAGAGCTATGCTGTAAATGCTCTCGAGCAGGGCACCTTGTGTGATGAGCCATTGCTGTCATCTCATCCTGCCTTGCAAGGCTGTCGGTGGACCGATCTCCCTGTGAGCGGTGGCAAGTGGGAATTTATATCATTGGACCTTTCTTCCTTTTCTTGTTTTAGCAATGGCCTCCGACCTAATAGCAATGGCCTCCAACCTACTAGCGATGGCCTCCACCTAGTAGCTTCTAGTTACTAGAAAGCTTCAAAGACATACTATATAAGTGAGCCACAGAAAACCGATGAGAAGCCTCCACACTGGAACTCAAGGCGATGAGAAAGGACAGGGTCTGGTCAGAAGTTCAGTTTGCATGTTCTTGCTGGATCACTCAATACTTTGGAAAGAACATACAACAAAAAGAACATTTGGTCACTCGAATCCAAAATGCGGCAACAAGTCGTTGTACAACCTCAAGCTGTAGTTGATGGATAACTCGGTCAGTTGTCAAGTGAAACCTCTACCGCTATGTGTAACATGTCTCTTCTTGGCACGTATCGTTCTATCATAATGACAAGCCAGCTATAATGTATAACCAGAAGAACAAAACGAAAAGGATTTTGCCCTCCATCTGCTCCACAAACAATTTCCAGTCCCTGTACCTCCCAGTACCTCCTAGACCTCCAACCTACTAGCGACCCAACCTAAGGGCGGTGGCCTCCAACCTAAGAATAATGGCCTCCAACCTAATAGCGATGGCCTCCAACCTAATTAAGAGCGATGGCCTCCTTCCACCAAAAAACGACACTGAGATTGGCTCCTCCACCCCCGGAAACCGCCAGAAACACCGCCTCCGCGCGCTCCGCAGCTCCACGCTTCGCGCTCGCCAGGCGCCCACGGCGCCACTCCGGCGCCGCCGCCGCGTGGAGCGGTGGAGCGCCGCCCGAGCGGCCGCCGTACGGCGCCTGAGGGAGGTGGCCACGGAAGAAAACGACGAAAACAAAAAAAAACAGAAAAGACACAACGAAAATCTGTTTGGGTTCTTTTCCTCCAGTCATGTGGATGTTCCAACACCCTTTACTGGTTGTTGTGATGTTGGATTTGTGGATGGGATATGGTCATCATACCCCGGAATTGACATCAATATACCCTGGTGAGCCTCATGTCGATGAAGCTCTTGAAGGTGTCAAGGCAACGCTTGATGCTCTGCATCCGCTGGTGGCTCCTGTCCACCACATGGCCCACCACACGGAAGTAAATCAGCAAATCACACGGCTGGAATTCATCGACTTGCGAAGAGAGCACAACGGTCCTGGCAGTGGCCTGTGCGGCGATCTTCCCACGCCGCCAGCCCTGGTAAAGCTGAAAGCCACTCAAGGCCTCGGCACGAAGGACCTCCAAGGCCTTTCCGTTGTGCCTATTGTGTTGACTCCTTCTGGTCCGGCAAGATCCGGTCTCCGTAGCGCAGCCAGATGGGCTTTTTGAAAAAGCTGACATGCGAGTCTTGGCCCAAAGGGGTCTGAAATAGGTCTCGGTTGGTGGCTCTGGGTGGTGGTTTTGGTTTCCCACACTGTCCTGGCCAAAGGATCCTGCGCAGTCATGCCTTGAGGGTAGTAGCAGGGCGTGATTTTGAGAGAAACTCTTGTGTAATGCTTTGGCTAGCGGTCACTGGTCACCCACCACAGATAGCTTGAAAGTCAAAAGACATATGTTATGTTCTTCTCGGATCAAGGTTTTGCTCTGTCAATCATTGTTTCTGATCCTACCAATTACCCCAAACACGACCTGCCCCTTCCACTACTTCAACTCCTCCAATCACCGCACGAAACCTTTCGAGTGCGGCTACCACTTGGGTATGTCTTCAAGTCCCAAACATACAACAAAATCCCCCAATTCTTCCACCGATGTCAATCCAAGTGGCTTTCATCTGTAGCTGTTGGCATCTCATCCCATCCGCTCGACTGCCGCGGCCAAAATCCACCAGCTGCTGCCATGACCCGAAAAGCTGCTTGGTCAGCTGCCCAGCCTCAGGACAGGTGGGACGAAGGACGTGGAGAGGGGCTCTCGCAGGTGGGCCACGTGATGCGTGCCTGATGCGTAAGCAGATATTGGATGTCCAAATATGTCCATTTGCAAATGTGACTTGGAATGTGACTAAGAAATCTGATACATCTCGGTGCTCCAAAAAGGGCGATTGAATAGCAACAACTTGCCACTGATCGAAAAACACCTTGCAACACATACCATCGCCTCACTCCACACGGGTAAGGCATTACCAATACTTGTGTTCGTTTGATGCCTCAGAAAGAACTTGAATCAAGGTCGTTTCAAACCCAACCGATAGAAGAGGCTAACCGATTGTCGATCGACCTGTGCTTTCAAAATCTCTAGCTTCAAGCAGAGGCACCTTCAGACCATGAAAACGACCAGCTCTCGTCTCAGCGTCTCGTGCTTCTTCAACTCCTGCGAGACAAATGGTTTCACAGTCCTTCTTCGATGTGTCCAGGGTCAACGAAGAGTACCCTGGACACTGCAGGATTAAAAAGAAACATTCAGACTTCCATCTTCAAAGCCAACATCCTTCAAGACCTCTGTCTTCCACTCCTCAGATCTCAATTCTCAAGACCCCAGGCGCCTCCTTGGAACCTCCGGAGCGTCTTCCGCAGCAGCTGGCGCCGGCGAAAGCGCTGCGCCGTGCGCCGCAACTGTTCTTTGGCTTGGCCTTGGTGAAGCGAAACAAAGACCGCCTCCTAACGCCGTAATTGACCTGATGACAGATGACCAGCTGATGCCCGTGTTTCCCATCTGCTCCAGTTGTCCGCCACACCGCATGCGCCAAACCCACCGATTTTCGCACCAAACGCACCACTGGAGAAACGGATCGTCTGCATCCTCTGTCGCGGCCAGGCGACGTGCGCGGCCATAGCTGCACCAGGCATGGAAGGCGGCCACGATCCCGGGCGAATTCGCGGCGGAAGAAGCACGGCGCCGGCACAACTGCAGCAGCCTCTGGACGAAAATGGATGATGAACACGGGCATCTCAAGGTGTCTCAGATGAATTTGGGTATTCTTCTTCATTATGTTTCTCCTTCTTTTTGGCCCTTCTTCTTCTTCTCCTCCTCCTCCTTCTTCTTCTTCTCCTACGTCTTCTTCTGCTTCTTCTTCTTCGCAGAGGGTGTGTTAAGATGCTTTATGCAGAGCCAGAAGGTTGGAGAAAAAGATTGTGTGTTCAGCCAGCTGTCCAACCTCCCCAAAGGAACACCTAAACATTCACTCCCCTTCTCTGTTCATGCTCAAAATCTGCTAGAAAAGCCTCCTAAAATGCCTTGACAGCACATTCCGGCCAGGAGGCTTGTAGCTCTGTAGCCAGTGTCGAAAGAACCGCTGAGAGCGTAAACTTTGCACTCTGGAAGAACCTGAAGTCGATGATCAGTGAATCACAGTCAACGGCTGACTGGCAGGTTTGAGCTGTTGAGAGGTGGAATCCTTTTGAGAGGGTTGGCCCTGATGAGCCCTTTGCTTGGAAAGCCCCACAAATCTTGAGAGGCGCTGGTAACTCTTGAAAATTCTTTCGGAAACTCAGAGAGCGACACAACTATGAGTGGAGGCTGAATGCCGAGCAACACGGTTCAAGTGAAAGACGTCGCTGCAGTATGCTCACAGCTTCCTGAAGAGGTGGGAAGGGCTTCACCCCCAATGAGCCCCACGTTGGTCCCACATCATCATCCTTCTTCTCCTTCTTCTTCTTCTTCTTTTCCTTCTTCTTCTTCTCCTTCTCCCCACACACATAGATTCTGCGTTAAAACCATGTACCCCAGTATACCCCAGTTCAACCAATTAAAAGCACGGAGATCTTCCCGTAGATGTTCACCTGCCATGAAAAAGGCTTCCAGCGACTTTGATGGGACCGCGATCAACAATGGGATCGATAGGATTCATGTACCATTTTATACTGTTTTGTACTGTAGCTCCGCTGTAGCTGCACAAGTCAGTGCACAAATCAGTGACCACAGTGATGGTGGTTCTGAATGGTTGTGGTAAATTGTTCTACAAGGCTACCCCTGGATCTGCAATTGTAAAAATAGCTGTCAACATGCCCTCGTCTCGTTAGTTCGTCCAACATCTCCGATCGTCACATCGTCCTTCCAAGCTCTCAGCATCTCTGACAGCCACCGCGCGCGCCACTGCAGCACGGTCGCTTCCCCCAGCACCGCTGAGCGCATCCCCCGTGAGGGCGCCATAGAGGGAGGACCCCAGGTGGGTCAGCGAGTCATTGGGATCAACCGGGGTTTTCTCGGTGAAAATACGAGGTCGAAAACATGGGATCGCTAAGGCCAGTTGCTAACAAAGGGCATCGCTTCTAGTAACAAGTGCCTTACTAGTAGTAACAAGAAGCTACTAGGAACAAGTGCATCGCTACTAGTAACAAGTGCCTTACTTGTAGTAACAAGAAGCTCTTCAGTTGATTTCAGTCTTTTTGTTGCTATCATATGCTATCATGCTCAGCAGGTGCACCACGCCTGCGCTTGGCCCGCCATTGCGCTCATACACGGGTCTTGGTGAAAACTTGGAAAAAACGGGTGCAAGTCTCATTCAACTAAAGGATAGCAGTGCAACATGCTCGTTGGGGTCCTTCTTGATTGGCTTATGAGCCATTGCCTCTGCACTGGAATGTTTCCAAAACTGAGCCAATCTAGCCGTGTTACCGACACATGAAAAGAAGAGCCACTAGGCGTGCACCCAAGACAGCAGATCTACAGTAGGCCAACATAGACTCTTGGACTTTGGAATGACACACCGCGGCAAGAACCGGCCGATGGTTTGGAAACAACAAACCTTTGGAACCAACAATGTTCAGTGAACAGCCTTCACCCCAAGAGTGACGCTTGTCTTCAACGTTGAAGATCCGTCAAAACAAAATCCACTGCTGTGAAAGTTCCATCCTATCCCCATCCCAAAGCACCTAAAAGCACATCCCTAGGCCCTAGACGCTGCGCACCTGGGCCAGGCACTGGAGGCGTCGCCGCCGGGGACGCCGTCACCGGCGCCGTCACCGGCGCGCACCGCGGCGCCAGGCGTGGCGTGCCCAGGCGCGGTGACGCCAGGGGCGTGAGGGGCACGGGCGGCGTGAGGGGCGGCACCGGCGTGGCGGGCGCCAGGCGTGGTGACGAGAGCCAAGCCCTGGCGAGTTTGGAGGTCGGCCATGGAGGTCGCAAGTGTTCGGCCTTTGGTAACATGGTTAAATGTAACCTTTTGAAAGTCTTGGGTTGGTAACATGTTTGTCTTTTAAATGGACCTTTGCAGCACCGTTGGCTCGTTTCTGGATGGTTGGTTTGTTAAGTGGAGAGGTCCACCCCTTGCTAGCTCTTGCCAACACTTTGTCTCCATTGAAAAGGGCGAACAATTGCATGTTTGAACTGATTCAAATACCCTGCAGGCGGTGGACGAACGCCTCCACTCCGATGTTTGTTTGCTTGCTTTCATTCTCCGCTGCCTCACCCCCTGTGCAGGAGACTCCGTGCCGGCGCTCTGCGGCGAAGGAAAGAAAATGGTGCTCCCCTGCGGGAAGACGATGAACAGAGAAACAGTGCTCAGGCAGGTGAACAGTGGTTGTTCTGAGACACAGAAGACATGAAAAGGGGGAGAGGTGTTAAATGGAAACACTGAGTCCACGTTGGCCCATCTAGTCAACTATCTGTCAATTGGTGTTGCTTCGTGTTTCTCAAAGAGCATGATGATCCTGGCATCAGGAGACATGAAAACCAAGACATAAAGACATAAAGCAATATCTTCATGTTGAGAGTCTTCTTAGGGCAGGGTTGTCACCCTTTGGAGAAGCTGGAAATCGACTCGCGGCTTGCCTCGAAGGAGGTCATCGGGATTCTCCGCGAGGCCAGTGGCCTTGGAGGATCAAACGCAGAAGAAAAAATACTTCACAGCTCTCCACGGGAGTTACTGACAATCGTTGGGCATCTTCCCAAAAGTTTACAAGAACACAGCAGAAAAAATGGTCTAAAGGCCCAATGAAGAAAAGACGGAAGGAAAGAAGAAGAGTTAAAGCGTTGTTTGCGACGCTTGCGCTTGTTACTTTCAACCAAACTCAACAAACTCCCTTCTGCACACGGTAGTTGCAAGGGAAACTGAACCTGAGAATGTCACCACTCATTACTGCAACATTGATTAAAACAACGGAGATTTCATCCCTCGCAAACTGCTGATTTGGTGGTTCTGCTCGTCGCTCACTTCAACAAACCCCGCTATTCAGAGAAGATTCTCTTTACAAGCATCAATGCCTCTCTTCATCCTACCATCAAATTGCAAGAATCATAAGAAATCCACCAAATAAATCCACCTAATGATTCTAATGATTGATTAGAACCAGCACAACGACACCGAACAGAGGCTCATGGAGCGGGTGTTCGGTGTAAACCACAGAAACGTGGAAGAGACGTGGAAAGACGAGGCCTGACATGGGAGTGGCGTTGGATTGTAAGTTAGGGCAACTAATTTGGTGTCAATTGCGGTCAAAGAGTATCCAAATCGAGCTTGGAATTATATGCTCTGCAAAATGTGTTACAATATTGTACACGTTCTTCGTGTGAGCAGCATGCAAAACCCCGTATAAAAACCTTAGACCCTAACTGCAGTCAACCAAATTTCGTGCAGGACGACGGCTTCTTAAATCCTTTCTTTAAAAGTGTTTGGTGCAACTCCTGATAAAATCCTTACAACGGGGTTTTGAATGCAACTCTATGTTATGATAAATATGAGGTCCTACTTCCACCTACAAAGTGTTTGTGACGATCTTCAGTGAATCCCTGCAAGTATGCTCGCTGCCCCAGCTGCTCCACACACCCAAAAAGAATCAAAAGAATCCAAAGGCTGTGCCTCATGAAAGTATCAAGCAGCTCCTTACTATTGGGAATCTTGAGACTGTCAAAAAAGTGATGCTTGCCAGTCGAGCTGGCCGCGGGCCACATAAGGCGCCAGCAAGAAGTTTGGTGATGCCTGGCTGCAAGGAGTTTTTGCTGGTCATTTGAGCCAGCCCCGAAACTCGGTTAGTCCATTAGAATAGCATTCCCATTAGCAATGAGTGATGCCCCAAACAACAGCCCGGTGATATACCGCACTGCTGTGGGGGAACTGCTGGTCATTCTCCACACTCTTCAGAAGACTCGGCATACGAACGCTTGTTCAACGAAAGGATGTGGGCGATTCTTGCCCATGATATGTTGCAGCGGCGATCGCAGAAATGTCTTGTGCTTTCACCGAGTCTGTGAATGAGTCAGTGGTCAACCACTGACTCAACCAGCTTTGCACCGACATGCCAAAGAGGCCGCATAGACTGGCACATAGGTTTGCGCGGCCTGTCGTGGACAGAATCAAGGCAGAAAAGGCATTCTGTGAAGCCCCTCCACAGAAGTCTCTCACTAGTTTCTTCACCAATGAGATTGCTGGGATGTCTTTTCCACACCACAATGCTTCTAGGAAGGACAGGTAGGTGACTACTCAACCCAGGTGATTCGGAGAAATTGGACTGGTAGCTGGAAACGCATCACAACGCAAGTCGCTTTTGAGAGGACCTTCATCATGTGCGAAGGATACACATCTCAGCTATCTGACTTACGCGTCCGGTTGACCCTGTCATCCATCTGCCTCACGCCCGAAGAGTCTCAGCTGTGAAGGACATCCAAGGACCCACGGAGACGAAAAGAAGATCCACTTGACGAACATGTGTCACAAAAGGAGAGGAACAATAGCGGCCTCCAACCTAAGAGCAATGGAGAAAAGGAACCAACGACCTCCTTGTCAACGACCTCGTCACCTCCTCATCCAGCGATGCGCCATCCGCCCCACCTGGCCGGTCCACCTGGGCGATGCCAAGGCCAGCTCCGACGCGCTCGCATGGCTCTTGGGCCTCAAGCTCCGCAAAGCGTGACGTGTTTTCTTGGCGCGTCTTTCATTTCGGTTGAAAACAGTAACACGGTACCACAAGAAGTTGATCTCCGTGGGGGTCTTGGTCTGAGAAGAAGTTGGTTCATGGTTTCTTCACCGTGCCAAGAGAGTTTATGCATTGATCTGGTGAATCTGGCTCGGGGGAGGCATGTAGGAAAGATTGGTATGCAAATAGCTGTGGACATCTCGCAGGAGTCACGACTTGACCTCAGTGAGTACTCTCCAGCAAAGTGGCTACGTCCGATCTCTGATGGCACAAGCTCAACCCGCCCAACCCACCCAACCCCTGAGCTGCTGACAGCATCTGCCGCTGATGGAGGCCCACCTGACACCGATTTGGGACCATATATCGCTTGGTGGCAGTGAAGCATTTTGTCCTTCTTGGATGAAAGGTCTCCTATCTTTTGGAGCCTAAAGGAGTGATAGTGCTTCTTTTCTTTCCGGAATTTCAGGTTGGTTTGGGTGAGAAGCATCAGTTCTTTGTGCTGGACGACACTCATCAAGAATTGACTCCGACAAGTTAAATGCCTTTAAATGCTTCTCCGTCCACGGTGCAAAACACTCTAAGAGAGGCAGAAAAGGCACTGCAAACAAAACGCTTGGCTTGTCGTGCTGAAATCTTATGATCCATTCACTCAACAATTTTTGGGCTTGGGAGCATCAACCAAGGACAAACGTCGGACAAGATTTAACATCTTCCAGGATCTCACACCCACTCTCGTACAGAAAAAAGCATCTCCAGCCACATCCGGACTACTTGACCTGGGCATACACACCTAACTGTAGCAGAAACAGAATGGGCACAACTGGCATTTGGCTCATCAACAACTCTGACCTTGGCCTGCCCGTGCTCACCAGAAGCCACTTCGACTCCCATGGTTTTTAGTTACTACGTCCTTTTCCGCCCCAGTCCAGTGTCCGCCTGAGGAGCGCTGGCGGCTCGGATCTGTGCCGGAGGCTGCACGGTGACCGGCCTGGGCTACCCAACAACATGGACGACCGCTTGGAGGGAACAAGCGGTATGGCCGGGTTAAGAGCCACAATACCGGTTAACGTGTTCTAAGCGGTTTGATCCGAACATGTCCCAAATCCGGAAATCGACCAGCACAGAGCAAGACCATCGGAACGGATGGAATCCATCGGATGGCTCCATCCGTGCATTCGGATGTCCGGCCGGCGATGACACATGAACTCTCAGGGACGCACGGTCGTCCGCGCGGGGTCGATGTGGTGTGGTTGATGGTGTAGCTGCACGGCATGTTCGCCAAGGCAACGCCAGCAGGTGACTCCTCCAAACGGTCCCCCTCAGGGCCGGACTCCACAGCCTCTGGAGCCCTAAAATAAGCCAAACAAAATGATCTTGTTGGCGGGTCCGGCAACCACAGGGGGTTTGTGTGACCGTTTCCTTTCCAAATGTTCAGGAGGGCCATCCCAACGACTGTGACTATACACCAACTCTTTCTGGCAAACTGAGGGAACCCAATACGATTCTGTTCTTAACAAACGGTTCCGACGGTTCCACGTTCATCTTCCTCTTCCTCTTCCTGTCCTCCCGCTTCGGTGCCGACAAGGTGGAGTGATCAGCGGGGCGTTTCGCGGAAACTCCTGGGATTGGGGCCATGTGGGCCACCAGGAAAGGAGAGGGACGGTGCCACTACCTTCACCTGTCAAATGGGTCTGGGAAGGTGCCACTCATCACCTCACCCTTTTGGACCCGGGGTTTCGTTCGCTGCTCGACTCGGAGACGGGAAAGAAATGAGCAGACTGGCGGACGGTGGAGTTCGCAACCTTTCAGGATGAACCATAGTGAGAACCTGATCTATTTGTGGAAGTGAATATCTCAAAGACTTGGGGGCTGGGCCCGCTGAGGTTTGGTATTGGGTCGCCAGTCTCCATTCTTCGAGACGTCTCCGTGTTCGAAGACTCATCCTTGTGGCTCAGAGGGGCAGGAATCACGAAGATAGATTCCTGTGAATCTTTTTAGTAAAAACAAGAAGCTACTAGGAACAAGTGCATCGCTTCTAGTAACAAGTGCCTTACTAGTAGTAACAAGAAGCTATTAGGAACAAGAAGCTACTAGGAACAAACAACAAAGAGCTGTGTTGCTACTGACTTACTGCATCTGGCCCCAGGGCCTTGCTCTATGACGAGGAAAAGCAAACAAATTTGCACCATCCCGAATCCTCTCCACGTTGGTTGCAGGTCCATATGATGCGTTAGCCTGAGTCAGCAAAAACACCGGTTTTGGAGCTCCTCCAGATCGAGCCTCTGCGATCTTCTCCTGAAACCAGATGGTTTGTACGAACAAGGAAAAGGAGCAAAGACAAAAGAAAGGAATGAAAAAAGGAATTGTCCAAAGAGGGAAGAAAGCCAGAAACCAAAGACGAAGCTTTAAAAAACTCTTCACACAAAAAAATGATCTCTTCTTGTAAGGAGTAGTTTGAGTCCAAGATGCAGCATGAAATCGAGTATATAAGGTACGTATTCCTGACCCCAAAAAGCTGTAGTCCAGGTGGCGTAGCCGTGTTCCTAGTCGCATGTGGGGTAGTTGAGGCCAAGAAGCCAAGGTTGTTCGGAATTTGCATAAGTTAACTAATTAATGTTCCTGTTACACCTGTTCTCATTTTCTGAACCAAGTTCTTAAAGTTTAGACATGTCTTTCTTAGTTTCTTTGCTTTCTCTTGGACCTTGAAACTTTGGACGCATCTTCCTTCCTTTCCTTGTCTTACCTATGTTTCTTTCTGCCAACCCTGCCTGAAACTCTTTGCACTTCTTCTCCAAGACCTGCACCCCAGCTGAAAAGTCGTGAAAAGCACGAGTCATGCTATCAACTGACAGGACCTCACATGATGTCAACCTGCAACAGGAGGTGAAAAGCGCCCCTTTCAGGCTGAGATTGGGGTGTCTTGGTTCTGAAAACACTTGAGACATCGTCGCCGTGGTCGTCCATGCAACCTTCGGTTCTTCGTTCTCACTCAGCCACAGGCATGCTGTCGCTTCTGTGCCAGCAAAAGGTGGCTGTGCATGCCCACCTCAGATGTCTAGGGCCAAACGTAGTCTTTCAAAATCAGGTGCTCTTTGTTTGGTCGCGTCTTGTCTGGTGACCGGAATGCGTCTCGACATGCACTAGTCACTAGTAATCTGAAACCATTCTGATCCGACCACACCACCTTCCAGACAGCGCGAGTTCTTGAGTAGTTTGGTCTCCAACTCACATTCTACAAGTAGCAGAAGATGGCACAAAATTCAAAGTCAAGCTGCTAAGAGGAAGCATGGCGGATAGCGAGCCCTCTCTCAAACAGCTTGGAACACCAAGAAAAGACTGTTTCCGGCCGCAAACCGATTTTGTTTCATTCACAGAACCTCCCGCACTTTGGTTCCTGGCAACAGCCTGCCGGAGCCATTCCACCTCCTGCCTGGCGAGCAACACATCGTCCTGTTTCAATGCTGACCTCAAATGCCTTGAGATACAGAGCTCCGAAAGAAACCTGCTGGTTGCGCCAGGTATCGCCAAGGTCAGTATCTTCAGCACCTGCGATCTATGAAGCGGCAAAGTCAATGAAACCAGTTAGTGCTTGCAACCATCTTGGGATAAATCATTGCCTTGTAAGCCTTTGGGTGTCTTTCTTTCCTCCACACAGAATACAATGGAAGAAACAAATGTACGACTAGTCGTCTTTAGATTGATAAGGCCTGAAAAGGGCCTTTTCATGATGCCACTTAAAGGCAGCTGTGACCGCATGTTCTTGGATGTGGGAGTGAAAGAACTCTCCGGCAGGCCACCCCACCGTGAAATGGTCATGTTTGCAAACCACATGACCAAGCTTTGTAGCTCCACCACCGCAGTCTACAAACTCAGAAAGTCTCAACATGTTCAGCTTCCAAATCGAGGCTGCGGGGATTCCTTCATATGAAAGCACAAACGAACAAATCCATCCGTAAGATGTGCGAAGTACACAAACAAAATGTGTTTGTACCAACGGAGTGGCTTGGTGCGTAGGTTCAATGTTCCACATCCAGCACCACACTCAGCAACTTTTGGAGGGGTGAAGTTCTATTTTTGAGCACCTGTCTCAGGTCTTCAGCCTCTGGCTGCCTGCCAGTGGCCTCTGGCTGCCTCCAGTTTCGACTGATGAACCATGAATTGAGCCCAGTTCTTCCACCGCACAGCACCTGCATTGGAGCCCGGTACCTTGGAGTGCCCAAGTTCCGACTCCCAAAACCGCGGCCCAAAACGGCTTCAAGCAATGCCGTCAAGCAACTACAGCTTTTTTAGGCAAAAAGAGAAACTGAGCATGCTGGACCTGACAGGATTGTACGTAGCATGAGTCTCTTTGCATCTCTTTGCCCTTTCCACTTCTGCCCGCAGCCGTACCCATCGCCCCCGATGCAGCCACCGGCGCCAGGAGTTGGCCGCGATCCGCCTCTCGAAGTTGAGCCTCGAGTCGAAGCCGGGCACCGTTGAGTCGGTGCCGTAAAAGGGTGCCGGTCATGGGTGGAGTCATCTCCCATGACGAAGTCCCTTCTGCTTTCTGCCACGAAATGAGAAAAAAGCGAAAAAGGCGAGAAAGACGATGATGATCGTTATGTTCGGGGGTTAGGTGTCTTCGCACGCGTTTGGGCCGGTCTGGCTTTCCATCGTGCCCCATTTCAACGCCGAGCCCCGCGGCGGAGCAACGCCGGAACTTGTCGTAGACTTCCTTGGCAAACGGGGCGACAGCAACCCCGACAGGGAGAGAGAGGAGAGGGACAGCGATTTTTTGGGTCCAACCTTGGCCGGGAAAGACCAAAAGCTCGGAGGGTTTGGATTCGATGTGACCAAAGGTTTGATGAATGAACGTTGAGCGCGATAACTGAAGAGAGCTCTGTCCAGGGCCCAGGGTAGCATGAAATCCGGATTTGCTCGGACTTCCAGCAATATACTCTTCCAGATTCCTCACAGATCGATGAGAAGCAACTCATCATCAGGCACCAAGCCAATACTTAGACTCCCTAAACAAGTCTCCACAAATCCGCAAACATTCCTCACTCTCGTGCAGGAGACTTTTTCTAACCCCCTCCTTTATTGTCTTTATTGATTAGATCATCAACCGAAAATCCACTTCTGCGTCCCCAAAACAAACTGCTTTGACAGACCAACACCCACCGCCCAGCGCGGCCGTCACGGCCGGCCTGCAGGAGCTCTTGCAAGCCCTCCGCACGGATACCGCGTTTCTCCTCGCCCTGACAGGGAGCGTAGATACAGCTGATCACATGGATCGCAGAGGATGGAGGAAGAAGAAGAAGAAGAAAGATGTCGTTTGGTGGTTTGGGGTGTTCGCCAGGGCCCAAGTGCCATTTTAAAAAGAGTGTTCAGTCCAGTCTCTTCGCTCTGGTGTATGAGGTTCAGTTCTTGTTCCCGATAGAAATAGAAGGAATGAGCTCCCGGATCCAATCACTGCCCCTCTGAGCTCCCCACATCGATAAAGGAGGTTGACCGGCCTCAGCCAACAGCCCATCCGGAATCGAACAGTTCTCCTGACCAATAGATCCAAAGCGTTGTCAACCTCGGATTTCCGATTACCTTGCGGCATCCTCGGTCTTGAGCAAATTTTGCATCAAGTGGCTCATGGCCACTTCATGAACAGGGAGCCCTTGTGCTTGCAGTAGGCTCAATATCCATTCTCCCAGACTGGATGACTTTGGAGCAGGTCTAGAGTCTAGTTGCCTGATGCTTGCTGTCATCCTCTGCCAACCACGGACGTTCCCAGTCGGACTGACCCCACTCACTGGGCCACCCCAACTCTTGGTGCTGAACTTCTTCTTCGGGCTCGACGATGGCGCCTCCACTGGGCTAAGCCGTGTCCGCAGTGCGCTCCGCAGTGCGCTCCGCAGTGCGCTCCGCAGTGCG
>CAXAMN010014313.1:70548-93578 GCA_963970005.1 Durusdinium trenchii
TCCGCAGTGCGCTCCGCAGTGCGCTCCGCAGTGCGCTCCGCAGTGCGCTCCGCAGTGCGCTCCGCAGTGCGCTCTGCTCGGATTGCACTCGGCGCTCAATGACAGGGTGGTGAAGTAGAAGAAATCAACATGAGGGCGCCGAATCATGATCCTTAAATCAGTTCGTGTGCTTTTTGTTCCATAAGGATCATGTGACATCAGCATCTGAAGTTTCATTTACAAGGATCATCCTTGTAAATCATGTCATCTTCCATTTGCTGATTTGGGACAAGCCATGTCTTGGCCTTTTCCACCTTCTCGGTGTACCGCTCGGGGCTCTGGCGTGAGACCACCTGTGCCGGCAGCCGAAGCCGTCGCAAAGTGGGTGCGCGTGAGGTGAAAAACACAGGCAGGGTTGAATGGACTTGCCTGCAAGAAACTTTGTAAAAAAATGAACACGATCTCCAAAAGGATCCCATAAAAAGTATCGTTTTTGTATTCAACGGTCCCAAAGAAGCCCTTTCCGACCTTTCTCGCCCCGTCCGCGCCTCCGCCTCACGCTGGCGGCCGATGCCGTCCTCGGGGCGCACCTGGCGACGGTTTCAGAGATCTTAACGGTAGCGACCGACCATCTTGCAGGTAACAGTATTGTGAGCCCAACAGAATATTGGCCAGGAAGGATCTTGAATATGATCACATTCTGCAGGTCTTCACCAGTTCCATCAAAAAGGGGTCTCTGAATGGGTTTTGTGAATCTCTCCAGACTTTTACCGTGCACCGTGAGATTCCCGACTTTCATGTGCGAGATTATGCAAGATCCACAAAGTCGAGCATGTCAAGTGCACCTTTTTTGAGTCGTAGGAGTCATGTACGTCTTGGATTTGAACACCCATGAAATAACCTTACTACTACTAGGAGCAAGGACGCTAGGAACGTAGCTCTTGGCCTTACTACTAGTAACAAGAAGTAACAAGGACGCTATGCTCGGTGGAGGCCATCGCGAACGTAGCAAGGACGCTACTGGCCCGTAGCTCCACTCCAGCCCGACGCACTCTCCGACTCGGGCCTCACTCACACGTTCCGCGTGTCTCGATTCGACCCGCGGTCCCTGGCGACACTTCGTCCGCAAGGAAAGGAACCGACATCGGCGACACTTCAAAGGAAAAGGAACCGAATAGCAAAAGGAACCTACCAGCGATGGCCTCCAACCTTACAGGAAATTCAACATGATGTTCCTTTTTCCTTTTCGGGTATCTCGGTGATGAAGGGAAAAAAGGATTAACGGGACGGGGGTAGCCTGATGTACCATGAAAGTGTCCGAGGAAGGTAGTTTTCCATGAGTGAGCCTTTCAAAGCGGCTATATACATGTGGCTCCTGCTTCAGTGGTCAAGGTGGAATCATCGTGAGACTTGATGAAATCTCAGTCCCACAGATCTTGGATCGCCATCCCCCGAATCAAATCAGCTATAGCTGGGCACAAAAGGCACTGGAGGTAGTAGCTGTTCCACGGACCAGAGACAAAATTACACAATAGTATATAATTATTGTTTCTACTAGCTTCTTGTTACTAGTATTAAGGCCCTTGTTCCTAGTAGCGATGCACTTGTTCCTAGTAGCTTCTTGTTACTAGTAGTAAGGCCAGGAGCCCCGTTCGTAGCATCCTTGACAATAGAAGAAGAACCCAGTTCAATGGTCTTTCCAGAAAAAGTACCTTGGATTTATGTATTCCAAGGGTAGATCGGGGAGGATCAGCGACGCAACGGCACCTCTGGAGTCGTCGCCATGGACATCAGCTTCTCCTGTTCAGTCGTCGCGACGTGAGCCGAAATGAGAAATGCCCTGTCACAGCTGGTTGAGAAACAAAAATGAGGAATGGCCAAAATTTGCAACCAGCTGTGAGTGGCCTCAATTCTGTAAACAAATTGAGAAATTGAGACAATTCGACCACTGCCAGAAATCGTCGCAGAAATCGTGCTGTTGTCCATTGGGCTGCCAAAAGCCCGAGGACAGTGACATTCAAACACAACGCACAAGTTGAACCATGATCAGGAAGAAGTCCAGCTTGAGATGGAAGCATCAAGGTTTTCGCCCTCTTTCGCCGTCTTCCGCCATCTGTTCTTCTCTGTTGTTACATGCTCCTATGCTACAAACTTCCCAGGTCCTTCAAGTCTCTTGGCAAGACTTCTCCCGGAACTCCAACGATGGTTTTCCTGGCGATGGATTGGAGCGTCAGAGATCGTCAGAGGCAAAAAAATAGATGGTGGGTGTGGGTTGCTGCTCCTGGCCCAAGAGTCTTGGAATGAGAACAGAATGCTTGCCTTGCTGAGAGCTGAGGTAACTTTGTCAAGTGCGACGAGGGATCTCTAACCAGGAGCTACTAGTAGCGTCCTTGCTCCTAGTACTGTATGGAAACCTGCGTGACCGATTGACTTCTGCTGTCGCTACCCCGCAGCAGAAAGATTTGTATGAGCAAGGCAAAGGAACATCTCAAGGGCGGCGATCACATATCTGGAACTCAGGGTAAAGCATGGATTCACTCGGTCTGACTTCGTTTCGATTCATGAACTGCGCTTGGCCATCCACGGCTTTTCGATCCATTCCGGAACATTTCTTCCCGTTTCAGTGAGGCTTACAGGTTTGGGTTTGGCCCCTCGCAACGTTCCCTGCATCCGCCGAGGATCCACCGGCCTCCGTGCGCTGGAGCTTTCCACCGGCGTCGGGAGTTGTGGCACCTCCTGGGTCCGGAGCGCGACGCGGACGGTCAGCGCACGGCACGGCACAGGGCGAAAGAGGTCTCTTCTGAATGACCGGAGGATGTGGTCTCTTGTGTTCCATCGTCATGTTGGTGGTTTAGGTCCAAAGGTCCAAGAGATCAACACAAGGAGAGTTGAGGAACCAGTTGTTGGGGGGGACTGACTAGTCAGGGACTGGTTGGTCAATGCGTGGAATTCACTCCTTCAGGAATCAGCGCTGATTCAAGTGCAAATTCGAATCATGGCCTTCAAGTCCAGCGGTCAAAGTGGTTGGAAACCCCAAAGTCTGTGCGACTCAAAGGCAACAGAAAGACTGAACCTCAAGAAAAAGCATGGAAAGGGCATCATACCTCCCAAGAAAGTTATAGCTAACCTTTTGAATCTTTATGATGGAGCACATGTTTAGCCATGGCACCTCTTCAACAGAGGGCACGTTCACCACTCGAGCACCAAGAAAACATCTCGAGGCTCCTTCTTCTGCTCAGCATATGGCAGCGACTCTTCCAAGCCTCGGAATTTGGCGCTGAAAGCTACCGAGCCCTCAAACTAGATCCTGAACTCACCTTCCCGATACCCGTGCGGGTGTGTTTGGACAACACACCATGAGCTGTTGCCGGTAGACACTTAAAATGTTCGTCCACGTTCAAAGAAACTAATGTCCCAAATCTCAACCAATGTTCTTTTCATCTACAGTACAAGTTCCTCGTTCCAAAGATTCCATGCAGTCACAGCCTGACCTGGGTCTGACTTTGCACTGTGATCACTATACTCTCCAATAAAGGTTCCGAGACTTGGGAGGTCTCTTTTTTCTGTTGGAACCAGTTTCAGTTGCACAGAAAACCTTATCATTCAATATCTTAACGATCTTCTTGACCCTATCGGGATTCCTAGTGCCCTCAAGCACTCCTTCGTGCGCTACGCCGCCACGCACATCTCTTCGTTTTGGCCACAGCATGGCACGACGGGGCGGTACATTGGCCGATCGTGTGTGAACGACTTCGCGGGCACCTTCATCGCTGACTCGGCCGCCGGTTTCGGTGAATTGGGAGCAGTTGCGAACGGACAAATTCCATGATCATCAAACTTTTTGGGAAAGAGATCAGAAGAGTACATACAGAAGTCCGAGTATTATATGTTATAATATGTGACTTATGATGGTGTAATGTGTGTGTTGATGTGCTTTGCAGGCCTCTGTCATCATGTGATCTAAGAACTTGGTGGCTCACCGGGCGGCCATCGCGCGCTTTCGCTCCGCTCGCTTCGACTACGGGCGCTCGCTTCGACTACGGGGGTCCTTTCGACCCACCAGGGTCGCCACCGCCCAGGCGTTGGAAGTCGTTGAATTGACACAATAGTATTTATAATTCTTGTTTCTACTAGCTTCTTGTTACTACTAGTAAGGCCCTTGTTCCTAGTAGCGATGCACTTGTTCCTAGTAGTTTCTTCTTTCTAGTAGCGATGCCAGGAGCCCCTAGTAGCTTCTTGTTACTAGTAGTAAGGCACGTGTTACTACTAGCGATGCACTTGTTCCTAGTAGCTTCTTGAATTGACATCACACAATGACATCACTTTGCAGGCACCGGGGGCCGCTATAAACTCCTCTTCAATGGAGCTAGTAATGCCCTTTGTTCCTAGTAGCGATGCCCTTTGCTCCTAGTAGCGTCCTTGTTACTAGCAGCGTGGGGATGGACCCAATGGAAAAGGACATCCATGGACCATGCATGGCAAAGAAATACAAATGTTTTGGAAGAAAAGGATTTGGAATTCCAGGATGAACCATGGACCTGGGGAGGAAGGAGAGGTTTCTTGGAAACAACGGTCCCCTCCGACCCCTCCACCAACAGTGTTTCAGCCTCCTTACTGCTTGGTAGCGAGGTCCTTCGTACGATCAAGCTACATCTGAAGAAGCATCTCCTCGTCCAAAAACGATATTGAGATTGCTACTATGAGAACGATGTTTGACAGATCTTCAAGCTCCAGCAATCCTGCAGTCATTTTGGATCCTTGGGCTATCACTTTCAAAGCCTGGTGGTGGACAGTTTCAGCCGCTGTGCTGGGAAATCCGACTCTTCGTAACTCACAGGAGATTTGAAGCGTAAAGCAGATTTGCTTCACCATGTTGGTATGACACCATGTTGGTATGTCTGTCTTGAGGTGGGTAGATATCTTGTAGACCGGTGAACACTGCAGAGTGATAAAGCCATCTGGTTTCGTAGTAAAATTGATATCTACTAGGAACACAGGGAGAGCCAAGTCATGGATTGAGAGGCATCTCCATTTTGAGATGCATAGCCCTTGCAGTTTGTCTCTACCCTCTCAGTGTTTGGCTGCCTCTTTCCATTCAAAGCCGGGAAATGGGGTCTCTGCCAATATGACAATCCCCCCGCTTGACAACAATGCAGGAAGGCAAAGCTCCTTGCAACGGAAACAAACCTGAAATCAGGTTGGTGGTCTGAAACCACGCAACATGAATCATCAACAATGCCATCACAAGAAAGTGATATCTAGAAACTCCCACCAGGCAGAATCGGAGCATCCAGAATATGCCGCCAGGCTTCCCAAGGCTCTTTGTTGTACCACCCAAGCACAAAGAAATGTTGATACTGCATTGGTGCTACTAACAGCAGTTTCAGCTACCCCTTGCCATCCACAGCACCGACACCACGCTTTGGTCCCCTGTGAGGCAATCCGCAGCACCGACACCTACTCGACGGCATTAAACCAGCTCAGCTCCCAGCCGAGCAAGTCGACGTGTCGCGTTTGTTTCCTCTGGCCCGAAGCCTATGAGGCCTTAGATTTGAGTGGTGTTTTGGCTTCGGTTGGGTTCGGTTGGCGTTAGTTGAGGGAAATGCCAAGAAGGAAAAGGCAGTCACATGAATGAAAGATGATCAGTTCTGAGGCTTTGCTCCACGCAGGGCCACCAGTTTAACATACCGCAACAAAACCTGTGTGCTCAGAAAGGAAAGAATCCGAATCGAAACAGTAGCTGGGGCTCTGTTGCAGTCTGCTTAGAACTCATTCAACTTATGTGACTATGTGCATGTATCTTGAATCCACTCACTCGACACGAAGACCTCGACTTTTTTCCGCATCACTCTGCATCATTCTGCATCATTCCGCCAGTCGTCCGGACTCCTCAGCTGAACTTGCCATTCTTCGGCGCCCAGCGGATTCGTCACACCTCTCCGCCCGCCTCCTCACGTCGAGGCGAAGAGCGTACGCCGCGTGCATCTCTTTGGAGTGAGTGAGACTCTGGAGGAGGCCATCGCTAGTAGGTTGGAGGCCATTGCAATGTATGCTTGGGGGTGGAGGGGGTGGCTTTGAGCCCTGAACTCCTCCTCACACGGGTGGTGGTTGCGAAGGCGGCGGAGGCAACTTCGATCGGCTTGGGCCTTGGCAGAGCAGTCAGGGAGGGACCGACAGAGGTTGACACTCTGTGTGGCTCTGCTTCATTGTTCTTCCATCTGTCTACCCCGTTTAGAAGGATGGGTATTGAGCTTTCAGCCCGCAAACCAAAGCTACAGATGTGAAACAGGAGAGATCAATGCGGTTGTTGCTGCAACTAGGAGCACCGGTTCGAATCGATAAAAAGGCAGAAGAAGAAAAGAATAGTGATTTAAATCAGAACATCATGATTCATGACATCAAATTCATCAAACACCCTCCAAAAAGAAAGAATAGAAAACATAAAGGCTGTTTCCCCTAAAAGATCAGCTTGGCTTCCCCTGCTGCTCCTCCTCGGTGGTAAGGACGCCCAAGGATCGTGGAAGGGACCCTTCGTTCGATAGCGGAACCTGCACGGTCTGGCTATGCAGCTGCTGAAGAGGCGGTGGATGGACTGGCTGCCCAGTGATGACATAGGTGTGGTGGATGACATAGCGAATGCTGGAGACATGCACCACCAATCTTCAGGGTTCATCCTTTATTTTCACGGCCACACCCACAAATGACCTGAAATATCACGATCAACATGTTCCCTCTCCGCGCAGAACTTCTCAACCATCCCTCCATGACCTCAACACAGTGACATTCGACCCTTTGACTCCCTCTTCCATTCGACTGAAATCGGTTCCACACGGCCTGCCGGGCGTCGCCAGCAGCGGTGCTGAACTCTGAGAGGTCTGGAACTCCTGCGGCGAGCCGTGGTCGTTCCGTGACGGAGGCGGTCGATGCGGTTGGAACATGTTGTGTCAGTAAAGGTTCCAAGGAAGCACCACAAAAACAGCACAAAAAAGTTCCAATTCAGCGTTCAACACCGTTCAACTCCGTTGTCCAACAGTCCAACATCGACTGATTCGGCTCTGACAGCCCTTGCCTCGCCGCCCAAGCTCTGACAGAGACGCCGTGCTCGCTCGGTCATGGCCTGCACATGCGAGGGGCAGAAACGTTTGAGCATGAGGGAAAAAAAAAGAAAACGATTGGAAACGTACAGCGCTCGAGTGCAGGAGGGTGATGTATGTGTGCCAGTCTGTGGTACTATGAAGCAACTACATAAATGCAGCGCATAGTTCCACCTACCTGACCGCAATCTGCACATCTTCACCCCAAATCCACACCTCGGGGCCCACGGAGCTCCGCGCATCACTGGTCCTCGAGTCCACGGAGGAGCGGTGCTTCTCCCGCGAGCGCTTCTTGCTTTGGCGCTTCGACCTGTGTCAGCGAGGCGTCGCGGGAGCGGAGCAGGCGACTGCCGCGCTCCGTGCTTCAGACTCAGCTCAATTGGAGACGACTGTGAGGGAGACGACTTCATTAAAAAATGGAAAACAGTTTGAAAACATACAATACAATATCAAATATGTCTTTGAAAATATGTCTTTGAAAACAACGAAATGCTGATCGATGCTTCGTGTATGACTGCAACCATCAGCCCCGCTCCCGTCACTCCGTGTCAAGAAGACATGCGCCGGAAGCAGTGGTTTGCACTGTCTGACTGAGCCCTCCCAACGGATCTGGCGCGGGGTTCGCAAACATCTTCTTCACCAACTCCTGGCGAAAGACGCTAGGAAGGTAACAAAGGGCATCGCTACGAACGGAGCGATCGGACGCTGCGAACGTAGCTCCTGGCCTTACTACTAGGAGCAAGAAGCTTTCTAGTATCTTTGAAGCTTTTTAGTCACTAGAAGCTTCCTTGGGAATCGTTTCACCTGTAACAAGAAGCTACTCGGAACGCCGTGCTGCGTGCTGCGTGCTGCGGGCTCTCTCCTGTGCAGCTTGGATGTTGCTGGCCACGTGGCTGGCACTCGGCTCCGACTCGACGCAGACGTCGTTGAGGGCCTCGTTCAGGGCCTTGGCTGAGGGGATCCCTTCATCGCTGCACCGCATCGCTGCGCCGCTGTGGGAAACACGATGAGAATCCATGAGTTCGACGGTCCCCTTATCTTCAAACAAACCCACAGTCAAAGCCTCCACTTGTTACTACTAGCGATGCACCTGTTACCAACATCAAAAAACCAGGAAGATCCAGGAAGATGATCTTCAAACGACGAAAATTGCTTCTGGCCCAGTGGCGCTGAAGGTAATGCGGCGACTCTTCCGCCTCCTGGACGGCTCCGTAGGATCGTCATCTTCGGAGTGGCCATTTGGGAGCCAGGGAGTTGCAGAACGGTGAAGCAAATCCGAAGTTGCCAATGCCCCACCCCCATCGCTACTAGGGGCTCCTGGCCTCGCTACTAGGAGCAAGGACGCTACTAGGGGCTCCTGGCCATACTACTAGTAGCAAGGACGCTACTAGTGGCTGCTAGCTTGGAGGCCGTCGCTACTCTAAGCCCTTCCGCCCGACCCACGAGGCCCATCCGCCCTGACCCCGCCTCTCGTCCGGCGTCACCGGCGTGGGCGAGCGGGAGTTCGGGGTCCGCGGCGCCTCTGACGTGGGGGATGGACATGCGGATGTGGATGTGGATGTGGATAGATGTCAGTGGATCTGGGTGGATGATGCAAGCTGAAAAAGGTGAGCAAAAAACTGGCCCAGCACTGCTCTAGTCCAAAGACCCTTAAGATCCCTTAAGTATGTTGTTGAAAGATTAGATTTGTATACCTGGGACTTGAGGATGGAACACCTGAAACAGCATGGTGTGCATGCCCATGTATTTGACACCCTGGTATCTCACCAGCCTTTCGATGATTCCAGTTGTCATCGCGAATCAGTTGTTTAAAAATGCACGCACACGCTATCACACTCTTCTTCGGTGATGTGGGAAGAAAGTCTGGCTTCTTGCCACTAGTAGAAATGCACCTTGTTACTAGTAGCTTGTTGTTAGCAATGCCAGGAGCTACGTTCGTAGCGTCCTTGCTACCTTCGCGGCCGCAAAGCCAATTCCATGTCCCCGACCGGGCGCCTCTCCAAATTCCGGCGTCCGTGGATTCAGCACCTGATCACCGGAACTCGACGAAAGAGAGAGAGCTGCGTGAGGGGGCAGAAGGCCAAAGAGGCCAGAGGAGACAAAGAGGAGAAGGTCGTGACAGCCACCAAGCAATCGTGAAACGGAACGGAGGGCAAGAATGGCAAGAAGGAGGAATTCATCGCAGGACAAAACCCTTTTTTGTCCAACAAGTGCAAGCCGTCATGTGGTGACCAAGCCTGCAAACAGATGGAAAAAGGCACCACCGGGTGCTTGTTCCAGACAAAAGCTCTCTCACAACTAGGGGACAGCCAAACAAGGGCAATGTGTGAACTCCCTACAGCTAAGCCGTTTGGGAGGCATTTCAAACGATCCAACGTTTGGACGTCTTCACGTCCAATTCCGAGGCCCAAGCGATCGATGATCTCTTTTGGACACCCACGGAGTGCCTGACCCCCCTCTTCCTTTCTTCGGATCCGCTCTTTCACTGGGAGACCAAGCCAGGTTGGCATCCGCGTTCTCAGCCTCCTGGGCTCTCCCGAACCGGGAGAGAAGGATCAACCGCATGAGGTGACAAAACATGAGATGCACACCCCTTACAGACCACCTTGGTTTGGGGTTTTGGCTTGATTATGAGTGTTTTTGTCCAAGCTCTGAATCTCCTGCATGGCTGCTAAGCGGTGCTCAATCCTCATCTTCAGAGGCGCACCTGCCCAAACAGCTTGAATGCATCTTCTCCGAGTGAAAAAGGATCGCTATTAGATTGGAGGCCATCGCTAGTAGGTGAGGCGTGGACCTGGGGGTTGCGCAGTAGGCCGTCAACTCAGTCCCTCAAAAACGTCAAAACGCGCAAAGAATGTGCTTGGTAGGTAGGAATAAACCGAAGCCATTGGTCTACTGTTTACCAGGTTCTTACCAATTGTGCTAGACATGCTAGTCTTCTTCATCTTTTCTCTTAGACTTAGACCTTTCTGATACAAAGTGTCTCATTTCAGTGACAAGTGAGCCGATCCCCCTTGGCTTGTCAATGGTAAGGTCCTTCTCCCCTGGGCTTCTTTGAACGCCCAGCGCCTTCTGAAAGCTCTGCGGCGGTGAGCGCTCCGCGCCGCCGGGAGGCGCGGCGCGCCTAGATCGTGACGCAAATCGTCAGGATACAAGGGCATCGCCACTAGTAGTAGTAATGGCCTCCACAACCCAATAGCGATGGCCTCCAACCTACTAGCTTCTAGCTACTAGTAGTAATGCCCTTGTTACTAGTAGCTTCTTGCTACAGTAGTAATGTCGATAATTTTCGAATTTTCTCGGATTTCTGTCCTTCTGTCCTTCTCCACAGGAATGGCATCTTCGAAATCGAAATCGAATTGGCATCAGGAACAAACTTTGGAATTTGAACTTGGGTCCTTTTCCACACAGGCCACTTGGAATTTGATGGTGCACCCTGCACGGACTGCGTGACAGCAAAAACCTCTGGGGGTTCTTCGAGAACGATGGCCCGCTTGCCTCATCCACTCGTGCAACACCCTGGCAGTCAAGAAAGTTGGTGTAGGAGGAACAGAAACACTGACTCCTTGAAATTCCTTGGATTCTACAGTTTTAGCACAACAACAATCACAATGTACAAAAGAGGCAAGGTGCAAAAATGCTGGTACCGAGGCCGACTATATAGGCTATGAGAAGTATCTGAAACTGGCACAGGTGACGATTTCCCGCCCTCCAAGGTGCTTCAAACTCCATAATTGTTGCCCTCCCAATCAAAACCTTGGGATCTGCCCAAGCATTGCGCAAGCCCTGCTGCCCGGAGGAAAGGCCTCTTTGGCACATTTTGCTGGCGCCATCGTCACTGCGCCTGCGTGATGTCGAACTGGGCTCTTCCATGCGGTGTCAACCGACCAGAAAACATCAGAAATCTCCCCAGAACCTCTCAAAAGAGCATCACCTCCACAAAAACTTTTAGGCAGAACTTCCATGAAAAAACACGAGAACTTCAATGACCCAATGACGCACTGAGTGCTCGATCCTTCCAGGACCTCCGTCCCATCTTGAGATGCCGCGGGGCCCTCCGCATGGTATACCTATAATTCAGTACCGTTTCAGTTTGGAGAGCTCATGCAGGCAAGAAGCCGCAAGAGGGTTTTAGATCGTAAAGAGAATGATGCCTTTAGCGAAGCAAAAAACGATCGATGCCTCAGCCTGTGGCTGCACGCGCCACCACTGGCTGCGCTACTGTGACCGCGGGGCCAGCGTGGAACGCCGGGAGCGGTTTCAGTCAGCTGCGGGGCGGAATGCGGCCGAAACCGTTGAAATCTGAAGCTACTAGTAACAGGTGCATCGCTACTAGTAACAGGTGCATCGCTACTAGTAACAGGTGCATCGCTAGTAGTAGCAGGTGCATCGCTAGTAGTAACAGGTGCATCGCTAGTAGTAACAAGAAGCTACTAGTAGACGGCCAGGAGCCCCTAGTAGCGTCCTTGCTCCTAGTCCTAGTAGCAATGATACCCAGCAGCAAGTTGACACTTCACAGAGTCTGGGACGCAAACCTCCTGATCAACACACTCTGTTGAGACATGTGCTTTGGTGGAGGATAAACGTAAGCTGGTAACGCTGGCAGCTCTCGGCAAGCCCTACAAACTCGAACCCTGCGAAACTCTGCAAAAAGCCGCCCCTGCAGGCCCTCTCAAAAACCACCACTCTCTGGCACCCGTTCTTGCCCGTTCTTGGGCCACCTGCTCTCGATGCGGCTCACTTGACTGGCCACACTGCTGCGGGACACGGTGGACCTCACGATGGGCATCAAAGCGATGGGCTCAAGCTCTCAGTCACAGCCGCTCCCTTTTCCCAGGACCAAAAAGACAACCCAAGTGGATGAGGTTTGGCTCATTTGCGAGAAAATGCTATTATCCCCTGCTCACTTGCCTATCCCTGCCAGTCGGTCAATTGATCGTCTCGAGTCTCTAGATTGTGTGAATCATTTGCGGGATGCATCTTTGATCGTTGTCATCGGCTTCTGCATCCAATGGTCCCACATTCCCATCTAAACATCACCCGTGTGGAGGATTACCTGCCTTCCTGTTTGGTGTCACCAACCAATGGTTGCCAAACCAAGAAACGGATGAATTGAAGGTCTATGAAGGCACCAGGCTTCTCGTCGCGGCCATGGCCTATTCAGAATTGAGACCTTCTCCCTCTCTCCCTCATGCCAGCCTTCGTGCTTCTCCCGGAGCTGGCAGTACAGGTACCTGGCAAGATTCACCTCCTGGTGACACAGAGTGCAATCTCATGGGTGCAAGAATGAGAGGGGCCACGTCACTTTTCGTGGAAAAGACTCGCCTCCGTCTGCGGGATGCTCACCAACTTCACTTCGGAGGCCAGCTCTTGGCCTAAGAAAAAAGCAGAGACACACACAGTGATATCATGTCCTGCTCTTTTCTGCAGTCGCAGAATCAACACATCCTATACATCAACCACCCCACACTTGTACACGTCCACCCAGAAGGAAACCATGTGTTTCTCATGGTGTCGCCCTTTGTGACGAGAACATCCCCACAGCGCTGTGTCTTCAGACCATCGCCCAAAGGCCTGGCGAAAAAAGAGCGGAGGTCCAAGAGATGAACGTTCAATGGCGGTTGGTGGATGTTAGTGGTTCTCAAAGCTGTTTCCAGCAACAAAGCATTGTTAGGGGGTAACTTGCAAAAGGCTAAGCCGCTAAGCTTTGCGCTCCAATACCAGGGGAACTTTACACAAAAAGGTGTTGCTTTCAAAGAAGCACGCCCTGTTGAATTCATGAAGACAGCATCCTGACTCCAGAAGCACTTAAGATATGAGTCTTAGACCTGTGAGGAAGCATGATGTTCTTGCGAAAGTGTGCCAAAACGGTTTCTGTTCCAAATGCATCGACGGTCACATCGATTCGCCCAGTGGTGAAGCGCCAGGCGCTTGAGTTGTGAAAACGACGCTCGACCTTCACTCCGCTCTCGATCGATGTCCGAACCCGTTCTTCTCCAAATGGCCACCCCAAAAGGGTGAAATCAAAGACAAGGTCTCACCATGAAGACCTGTTGGTGGACATGAAGACCGCTTCTTGGGGATGAAGAATGGGAACCAAGATCGAGAAGCGAAGGAACCTTCCAGACTCGCAAAAGGATCAACCGTTCACCAGGCCTCTCTTCCTGGCCTCAGGAACAGCATTCTGCAGCGACTTCGCCAGAGATTTTGGGGTAGCCGATCAGTGCATCAGAGAAAGTACTAGCAAGAATACAGTATATCATATATCTTTTTCTGGACATGCAAGCTCCGCAAGCTGCAAACGACGAAGACACCAAATACAGAAAGAACGACTTGCCGAAGACACCGAGCGCCCAGGGGCCCCAAACTAGCGGCTTCCGTTTCAGCCTCAAGCGGAGCAGAGCCGGAAGACACTCCGAGGGTGAACCCGAGTGTCTCGGAAGGCGTGACTCCACGTGACATGTTCAGCTCACAGGACGTCCGTCTTCACCGGCTTTAACACTGGAATTCAACAAAAGAGTTGCTAATCAGTAGCCACTTGTAGCTTTCACAGCTGTGCAATCCTGTGCATCTGGTCTCACTGGTCTCACTTCGATTGCTGCATTTCGATTGGCCTGTGATCTTTTTCAGCCTCAATCATTCACATCATCTCACAGTTCGGCACATCTCACATCATCTCAGATCATCTCACCATCCCCAACTCCGTCCCTTCCTCCCTCCTTCCCCCTCACACCCCTCATCGCCTCCTCTCCGCGCTCGGGGTCCTCACGTCCAAGGGGCGGTCGACGGACCGGTCGCCGCGGTCATCTCTTGGGGCTCGGTCGCCCGGTCGGCATGCCGTTCCCAACGATCCGAAAAGCCCCAAAAGAGAGTCATGTTCAAGTGGGGAAAAACACTGTAGCTTTTTGTAGCTTTTTGCAAGTAAGTATTTGTAAGTACAGTCGTTCCAGAGGTTCGATGGCACAAATCCTAAGATGTCCTAGACAGATGGGGAACTTGGGGGATTGTGCCTCTCAAAGCAAAAATCAATGGCACCATGACGAGCTTGGTGAGCGAAGCCCCAAAGATGTCTATCCATCCGCCTTTCACCCAGTGACAGTTGGCTCTTGATGCCACCCCCCATACTGAGGAAACTACTGGGCCCCTGGGGTTGGTGGGGCCCGAGGGGGCCCGACAAGGGGCCGGAGGGCCAGCATCTGGAGATTCTGTGATCGAAAAGACGTTGGAAAGAGATGCTTTTTGTCAGAAAAAAATTTTCGGATGAGGACTAGTTAAGTCCATTCCCCCCATCTCGATGTTCATCTCGTACCACCGATGGCGCCGAGTTCTTTTCCCGTGCTCCTCCAAGGATTGGCGACGCCAGCGGGTTTGCCAGTCCTGGCAGGGGCTGAAACACCACCCGAAATGGGCGGTGTCCTCTCACCGGAAGGGTTTTGGTCTGTACACGGTGTATCCTAGGGTTCTAGGGCCATGGCATGCCATACCTCTTCTCTTACCAGGCAGCCTTGGGTGGTACTCCATCTTGAGGCAACAGTGTGATTAATGTATCCTGGTGAATCATCGAACAAGAGGGTACAGTGTATGTCCATTCCCATCATTCCCTCCTGTGGGTCATCATATGTGGTTGTAACTCCGGTTATCCACAAGGCACACAACGAGTTAGCCAGTGGGAGAAGTGGGAAAATGGCCCCGTTACAAGAAGTGTTTGCTATTAACTGACTTTATAGTCACTACTTAGAATGACTTAATACCCTTTCAGAAAGCGTTCTTGGCATCATAAGGTCCTGTCACCGAGCTTCTTGGACTTCGCTGTCTATCGAAAACGAATCCTGGCACCGAAGCCCTTCGCCCGCTTCGCGCCCGCTTCGCGCCCGCTTCGCGCCCGCTTCGCGCCCGCTTCGCGCCCACTTCGCCTGCTGCTCCTCTGCCTCCGCCTCTGCGGATTGAGACCACCTTCGCTGTGCGACCAAACAGGTGTCACCCAGCGGAGTCCAAGACCTACGACCGAAAGCAAAAGAAACTAAATGAAACACTTGGGACTTAGGAGCAAGAAAAATCATGAACAAGCCAAATGAAAATGAAAAGATTGTTCAAATGAATTTGGAACTTGGGATGCCCAAGTGATCTTGGGCATCTCCGCTGGAACCAGTCTCATCCTCTGAAACTCTCAGATCCAAACGGGGCGTTTCCGAGGTCCTTCACGGCGCCCTGGGCGGTTCGCACCGTGGGTGGCAGGAAAACCCTCAAAAGATCAGGGAGCTCCAGTGGAGCTCCAGTGGAGTGCGGATCAAAGGTTGAGCTTCTTGCCCCTAGTAGTAAGGCCAGGAGCTCCGTTCGTAGCATCCGATCGCTCCGTTCGTAGCGATGCCCTTTGTTACTTAGTAGCTTCTTGTTACCAGTAGTAATGCCAGGAGCAACATGTCGAAGAAGAAATTCCGCCGAGGTCTTTTGCCGGATCGACTCCTTTCTTCACCAGACGTCACTGGAAGCTACGTTCGACGATGCTCTCAAATGGTCTTCATGCGTGTCAAGAGTGGATTGTTTGAAGCATTCTCTTGAAGACTCTGAGCAAGAATGTGTTCTATGAATGTTCATATGCTAAAAAACATGTACGTATTCTTTTCAGGAATCCCCCAGAATTAACTGTTCTCAAGGTGGAATCAGAAATTCCAGAGACGATTCAGAAGCCAGATCCAAATCCCACCTCCCGCAAGGTACTCATTCCCTGGCAACGCCACGTGTCCACGAGACGGTGAGTGCTTCGCGGAGTGCTTCGCTCTGTGGGTGTGAAACAGCGGAAAAAGGCTACTGGTAACAGTGGACGCTACGAACGGGGCTCCTGGCATCGCTACGAACGGAGCGATCGGACGCTACGAACGTAGCTCCTGGCCTTACTACTAGTAGCAAGAAGCTACTAGTAAGGGACTCAGTTTGTAGAGAAATCTCAATGTGGGAGAATCTAACTGCCAACCGATGTTATCTGCTTGAGCTTCTCACCCAAAGGGGACAAGAAAACTTGTAGCTTGAAGTCTACCACAGGAATCAACCAAAACAATGAGGAGAAAAACATCACAAGCAGCATCTCTGATCTAGCTTCCTGCGCTTGTGTTCCGGATGACACCAACCCAGCAACAAGAGGGTCATTGTGAATCGTCACTAGTTTAGTAGGTTGCTGGTCTCCACTTCTACGTGCACAAGTGTAAATGATGTTGAATTGGTTGCATCGATGAATGGGTCAATGGATGGATATGTGATATGAGCGTTACATCAAATCAACAAGTTTCTTGGATCCGCTTCCAGCACAACCACCGACACCGCCTCTGATAAGCTCTTGCGGACTGGACCTTGGCGAGAACTCAGAACAGAGATGCCCTATTCCTGCAGATGGTTCACCATTTCCAGGTCTTTTGAATCTCATCATTTCGATCCTACTCTAAGGCCAGGAGCCCCTAGCAGCGTCCTTGCTCCTAGTACGGCCAGGAGCCCCTAGTAGCTTCTTGCTCCTAGTAGCAATGCCCTTTGCTCCTAGTAGCGACCTTGTTCCTAGACGTTCCTAGTAGGTGGTAGGGCCATCGCTATCAGGTCAGATTGCAGTTTGCTCCATTGGCTGAACTGATGAGTTGTGTTCAACTGACCGTCTGACGGGGCTGCGGATCGAAGGAGCCTGTTTTCAGAAGGGTGGAAACCCCGAGCTGGGTGAGGATCGAACTCCCGCCGTTCCCAAACACCATGGTGAAATCAAAACGCTTTGTAGTTCTTATAGCCCCAGATTTGAGCCGGCAAATCAACCAACCAGAGACTGGCATCTCAAATTCAGTGGTCAGTTCCTGTCTCCCAAAGCTTTCTGCTGAGCCGGTGAAAGACTCAGTTGAAAAACTGGAAGGTGGTATCACTCAACCAGTGATACCACCTTCCAGTACCTGGGTTTTGGGAGTTTCAGATTGCACGCCACCGGCCGACCGGCCGCTGGGGGGTCTTGTCCTGCTCCGGGCACCCAGGCGCTCACGGCCCGTGGGCCGCTCGGAGTTCTCGCTCTCCAACGGCGTGGCACCTCGGGGCGACGTGGCCGGTGGAACCGTTCACGAGATCCGGTGGCACCTGAAGCGAAGCGGCTTACTACACGACGAGCACATGTTCATCATGCTCATGTGAAAGTTGTCTTGGAGTGGCCCGCAAGGTGGCAGGTCCCAGAGCTATGGTCTGATTCGCAACAGTGAATCGTTCTCTGCTCCTGATGGCCTGTCTTTAGTTCCCGAAACCAACAAGTCTGGAGTGCACAAACAAAGAGTTTACCCTTTGGGCGGTCTTTCATGCGAGCATCCCGATCGACCAAGAAAAATGGCATGTGAACCAACATGCACTATCCTACAAGACTTATATGTGCTTCCTGTAAAGGCATCTCTGCGCCAGTGGTGTCAGAGTCCGTATCTAGGTTGCAAGGAATGTGGTACCGGATGTGCTCGCTATTTCACGAACTGACAAAGGAGTAAAAAGGATTGATGAAAGGAAAAATCAGAAGGAAACATGCAAGGCCTATAGATTTCAGAAAAAGAAAAAAGGAGCAGGGTTACGTTGGGACCAAGAACCTACCACTCCTCGCACCACAGGCCTGTGGTGCCTCCTTCAGAACGAGTATCAGCATCGTCCCCTGAAGAACGTATGGCGCTCCAAGGCAGTTTAGCAGTTCAGTCCAAGAGTTGGGGATGGTTCACCCTACAAGTACCCCAGCTGATGAACCGACTAGCAACCGGAGTTGGATGTTTGGGGCTTTTGACCGCCGGTCAGAACCAAGCACAGCAGCCACAAGTGAAGTATCCCTGGTGAGGTTCCGCGTCTCAGACTGGTCGTTGCAAGCAGAAATTCAGAATCCTCAACATAGAAAATAGCAGAGAACTCTATTAGGTAGAGGAACTCCTCATCCAATGTACAATACCTGACCACCCACAAATCTGTCCTGGAAATCCCAAATTGTTGGTGTTGCCCCGCGAACAACCTGCACACCAGGCGTACCCAGCATACACCGCACCTGTCTCCGAGCAGGCAGAGGACACTCTCACGGTGCGCCCAGGCCCTGTCGGCATCTCACCTGATTCATCCCGCAGTGTTTGTTGCATCTCCAAGTTGGAACGCCTATATCTACAAGTAGGTCCACGGTTCCAAATACTCAGATTGAACACAGCCAAGGATTCTTCTATGACCTACATATCCTTTTCATTCATACTCGTTTTTCTTTGTAGATCAGAGAAACCTGCATGCCATGATTCATGACTTGGTTCCAGGAATCCCCGAACTCCGACGGGCCCCCGGACCGCCCGCCGAGGACTCCGAGGGCGCTTTGCGGTCCGAGCGCGCGGAGGCCGTGGAGGGAGGGCTTCGCCTCGTGGAGATGGAGAACTGTGTGCAGACTGCATCTGAGCTAAGAGAAGTGTGGAGACTGTTTCTGGGATCGGATGAAATAAGATCTCAGACTGCAATCATCCTCAAGTGGACTTGCCAAGCGAACTTTGGGTCCCACCCAGGACATAAAAATTCGCGAAGAGAAAGCGGGTTGATTCACCCGTTGTCACCGGTGAGCCGCGTCGTCTTTCTTGCTCTTGCTCAGATCTGAGCGTTGAGATTGGTCGCCGAGGTGTTGCAGGATACCTGGCATCTAGCAGTCAACTTGTCAGAGTCCAAACGCTTCTTGACGCTTGTGGGGTCGCTGACCGCAGTGCCACGAGCTAGACTCTAGACGACTCTCATGAGATGAAAATAGATGAAGAATGATGAGAAATGTCTTCTTGTCCGAGAAAGAAAACGATCCAAAGTCCCCAATGGGACAAACATCGCTCAGAGCATCGCAGAACAGACGAACAAGCTGCGCATCTCCGTCCATCTTTGACGATCCGACGGGTCGTTTGACCCCAATAGAAAAGCTTCGTCAAAGGTGATCAAACGTCAGGAAGTTGATCCATATTGTGATGCTCAATGAGATTTTACCACATGAATTGGATGCCGTTTCATCTATTGGGTACTTGGGAGATCCTGTCAAGGCAGAGATCGGTGGGTTCCAAAGGGCAGAGAGGTCGTCCGAGGGTGCTCCACGAGGGAGCTTGCCAGCGTCACGACCGACGAAAACATCCACTGGACATCACTGGACATGGTAACCTGCGCAGGTACCGCTAGTTCAAAGACAATGACATGCTACTAGTAACAAGTGCATCGCTACTAGTAACAAGTGCCACGCTAGTAGTAACAGGTGCATCGCTAGTAGGAACAAGTGCCTTACTACTAGTAACAATAAGAATTTAATTTGAATTGTAATTACTAGCAAAGGAATCACTGGACATCACTGGACATGGTAACCCACCTGAAAAAGACATGACGGTGCTACCGTGCGTGCAAATAGGATTCAAAAGCATTCAACAAACACATTCTGCAATGTTTACTACTCCTGGTGATGAATGCCCTCATCCCACCATGTTTGGTGCGCATTCTGGCCTAGATGCCACACGAGGCGCCTTCTGGGGCTCCTCGGTTAGCAACACAGACCCAAAGGGCTTCCTTCTGGCCAAAAAATCGCCCTAGAAACCCGGGAGCTAAGGAGAGGCCTCAGGAGTTGCTATCAAAGGTATCTAAGAGCTGGGGAGCTCAGAAGACTTCAACCCTTCCATAAATTCCAGGCGGAAAAGAGAGCACCCAAGTTGGGCGTCTTTTTGTGCGCAATGAAACTAATGTAAACTCCTCTTCAATGGAGCATGATGTTTAACCCTAAATGGGTTGGTCACAAGCCTTCGAAGCAGCCCAGCCCACCAGCCTTCCCACCCTCCACTGCAGGCCAAGCGCACTCTCCTGTGGTTCTTCCGGGGGCACCACCTTGGGCTTCGGCTTCACCTGGGCTTCGGTGGCCGCAGCAGCTTCCCGTTTTTGAGGCCAACACCACGAACCGAATCGCTGGCTGCCCCACCAGCGTGGCCACCCGTGGCACGTAGGGCTTCCGCCTCGGGAAAGAGCAATGAAAGCGGATCTCTGATTCCCCTGAAGACAAGAACAACAGCGACAGCTGGAGAAAGCTTTTTGGCCGTTCACTAGACGAACTTTAGAATGTGCATCCGGCGGTGGGTTCCAAAATCATTAGCCCCAAACACCTTGTCTAGCAAAGGACAACTATGGACAATTAACAAAAATCTGTAGATGTTCCACCGGAAAAAAACACAATCCTTTGCAAGGTGTTGGTTCCCACCGGATCCACGTAGAGCCTTTAGACGCCTCTGGGCCCTCCCAACGGTGTGGACGGCGGAGGCGTGGGCGGCTCCACTTGGACAGCTGGCGCCGCTGGCGCCGCTGGCGCCGCTGGCGCCGCTGGCGCCTGGAGCGGATCCACCGGTGGCGGATCACGAGACTCTTCGAGAAATAGCATTCTCGCCCTGCTAGCAATGGCCTCCAACCTAAGAGCGATAGCCTCTACTGTAACCCTTTTTATTCTCATGGCCCACAGCAGGATTACTTGGAGAGCTGAGACTGATTTCTCTTAGCATACCGGCCAGCAGCTAGCTGACCAATGCACCAAGACAAACATTTGAAAAGGATTAAAAAGTGCCATCTTGTGAGGGATCTTCTGAGGTTGGTAGGGAGTCTTTTCTCTGTCTTCGGGGCAGAAGTTTGTTCAAGCAGAAGTCATGTCTGTGATGACTTTTTGGGGGGCAAGAGGTAATTACAGTAGTTCTGTTGAGGTGAAGTTTACAGCGGCCACGGTGCTGCAAACCAAGGGCATCGCTACTAGGAACAAGGACGCTACTAGTAGCTCCTGGCACTACTACTAGGAACAAGAAGCTACTAGTAACAAAGGGCATCGACAAAGGGCATTACTACTAGCTCCATTGAAGAGGAGTTTATAGCGGCCCCGGGTGCCTGCAAAGTGATGTCATTGTTTTTGAGGGAAATTATCCAA
The DNA here is from genome assembly GCA_963970005.1 of Durusdinium trenchii. Taxonomy (NCBI): domain Eukaryota; class Dinophyceae; order Suessiales; family Symbiodiniaceae; genus Durusdinium; species Durusdinium trenchii. The sequence goes on from CAXAMN010014313.1 coordinate 91,552, forward strand.
TTTATGCTGCTGGGCAAAAAATGCACGTCACAAGAAGTCCAGTGAGAACTTCTCACCTCAACGACCAGCAATCCTGTTGAGTGTCCAATTCTGTTTCAACTCTTGTTGTGTTTTAACGGTTCACACCCGGTCCGCTCATCCCCTTAACTGCAAGGGTGGGATGGACCGCCTGTCCGCCCAGTGTCGCACCCCGCAATTGAACCTAACCACTGTCGACCATACCGGCGCTCTCAGTTTCACCTCTTCTCAAGCCCTTCTCCCTCACACGTTCTCATCTCGTCTTTCCCTCAAGGCCTTGGGCTTCGCATCTGGCTTGGCGCGAGGCCTAGTACAAGCAGCTCCAGCGCCATGACTGGGTCTCCAATGACAAACGGTGGCCCTCCCAAAACAGTAACACAGAACCAGCGGATCTGATCGCCAGGTTTCCTAAGAACTCTTTCTGATCACTTTTCGATGTTTGTCAAAGTGGTCAACACAGATGCAGGGGGACTGTGGTGTTTACAAAAACTCCATGGTCTTTTTTCAGATCCCCAACTCCTTGGTAAGTGTAGACCAACTCCTTGGTCTGGAGCGTTCCTGCGACGGACCTGCTCGTGGCGTTCTCTGTGTCTCCCGACGTTGACCCTTTGGGCGACGGAGGTGGTGCCGCCTCAGGACGGGGGGCGCCTGCGTTTAAACACCACGCCCGAGCCTGAAGGGTTCCAAGGGTTTGGCTCTGAAAAGTGGACTGGGCAACAGAAGCCCACCGAAAACAAAAGAGTAACGAGCTTTCTATGTCGACGTGAGAAACTGCTCGCGGTCATGAGAGCAGTCGTTCTGCTCTTGAATAGACGAGCAGTTCTTGAAGGAAGCTGATCAAGATCAGCGGACGTGTGCTCCTCCAAACGGTGTGTGTACGCAACAGACCAAGGGTAACAAGGACGCTACGAACGGGGCTCCTGGCATCGCTACTAGGAGCGATCGGACGCTACTAGGGAGGGTAGATGTCAAAAGGACAACGAAGACAAGGCAACGGCACACAGACGCAAGGCCAGCTGCTCATCTGCTGGTCAGATTCAAGCAAATCTTGCAAGGGTGTGCCCTTGAAGGGTACGGTATATATATTATAACTATATAATATGTGTGCTTAATGTCATAATTTTGGCTTGTTTTTAGACACTGGTGTGAACAAACAAAAAGAGCTTGACGTGAGCACATTCCACCATAAGCCCTCTTTCTTTGGCTGTCATCATGCCATCCTCATGCGATCTCGCTTCAAGTGCGGCCAAGCGTCGGCTTTGGCCGGAGGCCTCGCTGAAGCCCCGAGGGACCCCAATTCATTGACACCAGTCATATACACCTCAACCAATAGGTCTGGATAGGTCTGTATGGCTTGCTGGGTTTTTTCATTTTGCGTCCGTGACGTGTGAGACATCCATGTGATTTTGTCTGGACTCGTTAGGACCCGAGCCCTTTTCTAGCGGAAGCGGGAAGTGGACAAACAAACCGCGAAAAAGCCCCAAGCTCAGGATCTACGCGTCAGAACCCCCTTTCTTTTGGTTCGAAGCTTTGGAAATACTCTTGAGCGGTCGGTCACTTGGGTGAAAGAGCAGGTACTTGGTTCATCTGTGTTCATCCGATTTTGGAATTCATCCAGATCCATTTGGACCACCTGGAATCGCCCAGATTCGATTCGCTGCTGAGGCTTCGGCGAAGCGGCCTGCGCCGGCGGCCAATGAGGGTGGTTCTACAATTTTCAGGGACTGCGAGATTCATGCCAGCCCCCTTCGAGGTTTCTGACGCACGAAAGGGAACACAAAGAAAGACTGACTATTGACCTGGCACAAGGAAGACCTAGCAAAAAGTCCATTGAAGGGGAGGCGAACCCCAAGTATACCCGGTATACCCGATTCCTCGTGGGGCAAATCTCCTCAAAGCGCTGGAGTTCCGATGCGGCGAAATTGTGGCAGCAATATGCTGGCTCAAATTAACTTAAATTAATTGCTTCTTGTTACTAGTAGTAAGGCACTTGTTACTAGAAGCGATGC
>CAXAMN010014313.1:93588-106026 GCA_963970005.1 Durusdinium trenchii
TACTAGTAGTAAGGCACTTGTTACTAGAAGCGATGCACTTGTTACTAGTAGCTTATTGTTTCCGATTAACAAGGGTGTCAAGATGATCACTCCTGGTCCAACTGGTTTTGGTGCATGTGTCCAAAAAAGGAATGTCCCAAAGACCACTGTGAGACAGGCAAATGTTGGGGTTCCAGCTGTACAAAAACAGGGTGAAAGGATGGTGAAGGAATTCTATGGAAGTAGACGTGTCCAGCTGGCATCCAGCTTTTTCAAGCAGCCTAGCTCCTCCAACTCCAGTCGCTTCACCTTCATTCCCCCACCTCTGGCTCTACTCGTCTGGGGCTCCTCAGTGAAAAGCAAGGCGCTGCACAAGAACTACTCCCAAGCCAATCAGGCGTTGTCCGTCTTCCTCCACACGAAAAAACAAATGATTTTTTGTTTGGCCGACCTCCCCCTCATAGCGATGGCTGACCTCTCCGTCCGTCTTCCTCCACATCGACTTTAAAGTCGTAGCTCTCCCTTTTATGCAGATGCGACACCTACGACCTATCCGACCTATCCCAGCTCTTTGGCAAGGTCTGCAAACAACGGGTACGACTAAGCCGGCCTTGAGATGCCACAAAAGGTGAAACCGGAAGAGTCTGTCAAGATCTGTCTGTCAAGGGGCACTCCCTTGAAGTGGAGTGCCCCAAGCGCGAGGGTCGAGAAAAACCGAGCCAAGATGGGCACTGGCCGATTGGGCTCTTTCAACGCAAGGCTGTCCGGCGCTCAACCGTGGCTGGTCGCCGTTCGGCTTGGCGAGCTCGGCTTGGGCGAGTCCGGGACACCGCCGGTCTCCACCGCGGTGTCGGGATCGGGCAGCGGCTCGACCGTGGCAGGCCATAGGATTCCAGAGATCCAGCGGCCACAGCGCAGGGTGCGAGCATCGTAGATCTGGGTGATTTCGTGCTGGGAATTCGTTTTGATGAAGAAGAGAGCCCAAATGCTACTGATGGATGCTCCTTTCAGTGCTATCAAAGTTCACCGAGAATCCTCTGAGGTGCTCGCTGAACGGAAAGGTACTGAAGTTGGCCTTCACACCGACACTGCCGATGTCTGTGAACTCCACATAGGCGCCCGACGCGGGGAGAGATGTGTTGGCCGGCTGGTTTTCTCTTCTCTTGACATCCAAGGTGAAGGTGTCCTCGATAGTGGTGGTGTACATATAGTCGTAGCCAAATTTCTTTTGCTTTAGCTCACCCCAGATTTGGGAGGCACCGGGAAGATCGACCGTTTCTGTTGGCCCTCGTTCTGGTCGCAGCTCAAGTTCCCCAAAGGGATTCTCCATGTCCCAGCATAGCCATGTCATGCCTGCCACGACTGTTCCATGCAGAAACTGCGTGAGGTCAGCACATGCACAATCGAGGGAGGAGCTAAAGGAGTAAAAGGGCTCACGAAGCTTGAGGTCGGGAAAAACTGCTCGAGGTGCAGGTTCCGCCAGGCCGCCACGTAGGCAAAGGCACTGGCGCATCGGACTCCACTGTCGCAGCACATGCAGAAACTGGGCAAATTGGACGATGGCACCACTTCGAAATTGATCACGGGATCAACCATCAAACGGTAAGCCTCCAAGGCTCTCGCTCGCTGGAAACGAACAAACCCGGATCACTTCGAAACGAACAAACCCAATTTCTGGCGAACCTCGGAACAGAAGCATTCATCGAGCCACCGGGGATTTCATGGCTCCCCTATTGGACCAACATGAGCAGCAAAGAGCCTGAGCGGCAAGGACCAAGGAGGCAGATGGAGACGGTCACTTGTATACAAGTGAGGCAAGAATTCACCCTGATAACTGTGCCCTTGTGTCTTCTACAGCCCGGTGTGCAAAGGAGGTCTCAAAAAAGATGCCTGCTACTTCCTGCCAAGGTACATCAAAGAGAATATAGGAGCCAAATGCTAACATCAGCAGCGAAGAAACCTGTCCGCACGTCGTAAAGGAGCCACCACCCGTCGTATAGGCTCCAGCATGGCGTGTTTGGCGGAGCCCGAAAGGACGGTCCGCCTTCACGACGGAGCCAAAGATGATCCGTTCGGAGAGCCAGGATCTCAACAGGCCAGGACCAGGTAGTCAAGTAGTCCACCTACTCACCTTACTCACCTTACTCTCTCCCAAGTGCAGTAGCGAATAGCGAAGAGGTGAGACTGAAATCCTGGGCCAGTTGCCGGAAACCCACGAGGATTCCTACATCACTGGGCAAAGATTCTGTTGATTTCGATACAATGTGACCCAAACCCATAATAATGAATTGGGTGTTTCGAAAGATATATAGGAGCGTTTCTACCAAGTGAAGACAGCGACAAGGTCACCAATTTTTTGTGTGATGAGAACATTCCGGTCTCAAATACAGGACAAAAAACTCTGTGCGTGGTCTGACCATGAAGACTCCTGAGAGGATTGAACTCCTGAGATTTCACCGATAATGACCAAGATCGGAGAGCCACGATGCTTCGACAAGTCCCTGCTAGCATTTCTTCAAGGCACACCACATCTTGCTCAGAGATGTTACAAACGCCAATGATACGCACCAAGTCTTCTTGAGGCATGTCTGGCATCCTTCGGAAAATTCGGAATCTCTTGGAATCGTTCATCCAAGGCATCCTAGCTTGAACAAATGACAAATGTGTGGATCACTTGACACTTGCCCATACCGGACTTGATTCGTCTAGCCATTTGGCTCTTTTTTATATCACTCTCTTGCGGACGAGTCAGGCGCCGCAACTGTGGACACAGGGCTCTTTTTTATACCAGCCCATGGTTGAACACCGTGGATCTCTTCCGTGTTGTTTCCTGTCCCGTCCAACGCTTCCTTTTCGTCTCCCGTTCCGGTCATCCGGGGCCACGCACTTGGGCACCGCAGGCTTCCGCGTGCGCGGTGCTTCAAGCGCTGCAGCCGCAGAGGGTGAGAGAGGTATTGCTGCCTCGCAGCACAAGAGCATGAGTTCCTTCAGTGCTACTAGCAAGAAGGTGTTGGTTCTTTGACGTCCTAAGCATGAGGTTCCTTGTGTCATTCAAGGAAGACACGGCATCTCCAAGAGCCCAGCTACAGAAAAGTTTCACCTGCTCATGAATTTTATAAACCAAGGATCATCAAGCAAAGACTCCACTGTGCCACTAACTGAGCCTTGGCTTTTGAAGGTGCTTGCCTCAGAGTATGCACATGGACTTGTCTCCACTCAAACACCGATCAAATGGCAACAATCAAGTCTGAACAACGGGGGACGGTCAAGGGAGGACTGAGCAACAAAGTTGGGTCCGGTCACCTTGAAGTCCAAGTCCAAAGTTGCCAAAGTCAACTTCCAAGAAAGGCGCCTTCCCAAGTTTTAGAGTCTTTAAGAGTGTTTATGTTGTATCTGATTCAAGAGTTAGCTTTCCAGTCATTTGCCATTGCAGCAAAGGTACAATTGATGTTTAATCCACAAGTTCCAAACGTCGCAAAATACGGAACCTGTGACAGGCATGGCAGCCACCTTCAATAACCGCAAATGAGCTCCCCACTTGGCAGGCGCTGCGGCAGCTGGAGGGGTTGGTGGGGCCTTAGTGAGGGGAAGCAGCCGAGCACTTTGCCCGCAATGTGTCGCTTTGTGGGAATTCTCCGGTTTGTCTGCAAATGAAAGCAAAAACACGCGGACATGGGTTGGTTGCCTATGCTCCTAGGTTTACAAGGGTGCTTTGGTAATCGATATCTTTCTGTAGAGTGAAGGGTGAACAATTCCCTCAAAGCGGGCAAACATCTGCCAAGACCTGAAAGTCCTTTAACTTGTTGAAGTCCACTAAATTCACTCAACATCCACTGAAACCTCTCAAACTCCCTCACAACCCATTCCAAGTCCCCTCTCTGCCAGTCACCTGCGACCAGCTCCAACCTGGCCTTCGCCGTCGCCTTTGGCTCTCCTCGAGGTGTCAGCCTCCCGGACCTGCAATGACCAGCTGATTCCTCAACGATCGCTCCATCGAAGCGGGGATTCCCTCCAGACAGAGTCCGTCGGTCTCGTCCAGCGCATCTGGTTCGCCTCTCTGGACTGGCGGCCTTGGGCTCCGGCAGCCGAGCCTGGGCGTGGTTTGATGCCTCTGTGGCCCTTGTGTGACCAATCGCCTTGAACTTCCTTGAAACCTCGAACTTCTTTGTTTCGAGGTAGGAGCAAGAAGCTGCTAGTAACAAGTGCATCGCTACTAGTAACAAGTGCCTTACTAGTAATAACAAGAAGCTGCTAGTAACACGAAGTTGTGATTCTGGTGGATTTTCTTCACTTCCCGGATCCCTTCCTGTCCCGTCCGGCCTTCGGCTTGGGCGACGCGCTCTTGACCCTCGGGTCCGGCGCCCGCGCCGCCGCGCGGGGCGCGCCCGGGCTGCGGGTCACCGCAGGCTCCGGGGTCCTGGCGCTGGAGAGCTGAGTGGGAGAGTTGATGGCCTCCATGGCCTCCAACCTACTAGCGATGGCCGTCTGAAATTGGAATTGGACCAAAACCTACCAACTTCAAGTGGGAGTCTGCGGTTTCTTAGCAGGGTGCAAGCGTTCATGCAGCAATACCGTTCTTTTGGATCCAAAAAGCATCCGATCTCGGAACCTGCGAATCCGATCTCATCAACACATCGGGCCTGCCACGAGGACTTGCCTGGCAAGGAAACACCGTTTTCGACCGTCGACTTGAAATCAACCAACTGTTCAAAACCAACTGTTTTCAACCTATGTTGAACTATGTCGAAGCAGCTCATACTTTTGCCAGCTGGGCACCCTTCAACTCTCGACGCCTGGACAGTCCAGGCCTGGACAGGATATAAACACCGCGCAACAGCTAGCAGCTAGCCCTTGATCGAGGGCTGAGGCCGTGCGGAACGGTAGCGAAAAACAACTCGGGATGCAAAGCCTGTACAGGCCAAAAATCAACACTCTGCATCGACGTGGCGCAAGCGCCACCGAAGCTCGGCGGCCCTCTCAAGCCCCGCCGAAGCTGGGTGGCTCAAAACAAAAAAGGCCTTCCTTCTCCATCTGACGGACTTCTTCAACGTCTGCCTCGATCTGCTCCTTGTGGCCGGCGAGCACCAAAATACCCGCAAAGGTGAAGGCGTCAACTGTCAGTTCAACTTTGGATCCAATCGAAAGGGACGTGTGCAACTCCATGAAGGAGGACAATTTGTGCATCTGCGCGTAGCCAGGCATCCCCGTCACAATCCCTGAGAAGTAGGAGACCAAGAAGATCACCCGACCTGAAGCCTCGAAGGCTCTTGGAACATCAGGCAAGGCGTCAAAGCGTTCACCATCCAGGCAATCCACAGTAGCTTCAGGATGTGAAGTCCCCGTCAGCAAACGTGCCAAATTCACATAACAACCAAGAGCACCCATCATCCGAACATTCATCTCAACAAGGCACGGTCCATCCTTTGTCATGATCACTTCTGCATGGGTTGCCCCATGGCAAAACTTCAAGGCATCCAACGCAGCACGGGTGTACTCAATCAGCCCGGCAGGGCAATCCTCCACCTCTACCGGCCGCATGGCAAAATAGACAAAGTCACAGCCGTTGGCGGGTTGCTTCTCATACACCCAGACCATGACGGTCTTGTGCACTCCGTTTCGAGACACGTGGTCCACAACGTACTCCTGGCCCGACAAGAATTCTTGGCATAGAACTGCGGTATCCGAGGACGTGAGCCTTCGCTTGGTGCATCGCAGGTGTCTGAAGTGTTCCTCCACTTCTCCCATGGAACGGCAAAGCTGCACCCCATCTGTACCACTGGATTGCACCGGTTTCACCACGATGGGGAGGCCAAGATGCTTCAGATTCTCCTTCACATCCTCCCATGCACAACCACAAACCTCTTGAACTGCCCGGCATCCGGCCACCAACAAAGCATTGCGCTGCACATGTTTGTTCCGACGGTCCCCTCCCGGAAACAAACCATTGCATTGAAGCCCCAAGTGCTCCGAGACGAGTTCTGCCAAGTTGACACCTGCCTCGCTGCCAGGGACGCAGCCTCTGATGTGAGCACCTGGATGAATGCTTTCAATGGACTGCTGGATGGCTTTCACCGTCTCTTCTATGGACACCTCTTCTTCCATTGTGGCCCAGTACACCTTCTCCTTCGAGTGGTCAGCGCAGGACGATAACTTGCGAGTGGAAGCAGTACCCTCCTTGCTCCACAGTGCGATGACCAGGAAACCACGAGCCGCCGCCACTTTGGAGAGACAAGCCCCAATAGAAAGGGGGTCCACTACTAGGACCACCGACGGCACAAGTTCACCCGTTTCAGCCATCATCGGTGAAATTAATCGGCACGACTTGGACTGCTAAGAAATGCTGAAGGAGCACTCAAGGCGGCCTTCAGTGCCAAGATCAGCGAGACCGTGCGAGAGTACTATGCACTTTCCAGGGCGAGGCTGAAAGAGGGCCTGGAACCTTTTCGGTCGAAAGAGATACCCGTTTGACTCCAACTTCGACTTCTGGAGATGGTCGCATATTAACAGTATACACTTCAGAAAACAAACATGGAGATAGAAACTACCATGCACTATGCGCACACCAAAAATGTCCTCCACCAAATTACTCTGTTGTTTTGAAAGCAGGTTGCGGAGTCGTCAAAGTCATGGTCATAGTCTATCTCTCGTTGAAAGACTTACCCGGAACAGCCGCCGCCTTCGCTTTGGCCGGTGGACCTGCTGGTGGAGACCTGGGCTGGTCGAGAGAAGTGTCGATGTGAAAATCTGTTCGATTTGGGGGGTGATTTCTGGGTTGATTTGGGGGGTGATGGACATTCTGAGTTGATTCCCATGATTCCTCGTCCAACTTCTGATGTTGTCAGACTGGCGCCCCCCAGCTTCGCAGGCGCCGCCGCGGGCGCCGCGGCGGCTGCGCGGGTGGCCGGCCTTTGGCACGGTCGCATGACCCATCTGACCCCCCAAAACTGACCAAGGCAGGTCTTTTTGGCTCAGGAACCTGCAGGCACTTTTCGACTGCCTACAGTTGTGTACATCCTGCTCAGCAGCGCAGTGGGGCCAAAAAGGGCTCAAAAGGGCTCAAAAGTGTTTTCAGCCAACGTGGATTCACATGCAAAACGGTTTCAATGAATTCACGCATCCAACAGGGACTTCTCGGTTCCATGTCCTGAGGCACCCTAACGAGCTCACCGCTGGGGAAGCCTGTGAACCCGAGCTGGCTGTCGGACCCCAACAACAGGGTGATGGGGTTGAAAACAGAAATCTACAAACGACTAAAATGGATCCGATGCTTGGCAGCTGCTTCGGTTTTGTCAAGTGGAGAGGGTTCTGGACTTGGTGAGCTGGCACTTGCATTCAAGATTGGATTTGCACAGCAGAGTGGTGCCCACTCACTCTCATGCCATAGATCCCGGTAGCTCCGTCTCCTTCCCACACATCGCGGACCTCCTCCTTTCACTCGCGAGGCAAACGAGGCGACGGCGAGGTCGGGTGCAGGGGCAACGGCAATGGTCGGCCCTGCGCCATTCTGCATCCAGCCAGATGTACCCCACCGGCTGCAGGGGGAAGCTATACACAGCTCTGCAGAGAAGCCTTCAGAACACCAAAGGCCAACGCAGCCAGTAGGGAACTCAAGGATCGTGTGTATCACAACATGATAATTATCCCAGGGCAATGTAAACAGACAGAGTCTAGGCTTCTGTGTTGAGCTGTGGCTTGAAAACTTGCAGCAAAGAGACAATCTTTGCGGGCAAATGAATTCATGGTTAGGCCTGGCACGCAAATAAGTCGCTCCAGGCCAAGGAAAACTCCTCTGAGAACAGCTCATCCAAGATTCTTCAAAATGTTAGATTCTATATAAATTAAGGGGAGAAAATATATTTTTATATAGAAGTTTAATATGAATTCTATATTCTTTATAAAGAGGAGCAAACTCTTAAAGCAGCCTACTTGATTTTATCACATGACACGGGTTCTTGGCCGAAACCCGAGGAGTTGGAGCTGTACATTTGCTCGGAGCGAGCGGCTTTTCGGTGTACAAATTGAGCACGTGAGATCTCTCGCTGGGAGACCTCTCGTCCACTGCCTGCGGCAGAATCCAAAATTCGAGGCACGGCCCCCAATCGCAAGGCACAGCGTCTCGTGTTACGAGGCGCTGCGTCTCGTAGCCTTCGCTGAGCCCTCCAAGGGTCTCAGCTAGGTGGTGAACAAGCTGAACATCTCAGAAATCATTCGGTCACCCGAACCTGTGAGCTTACCTTGAAAATCCTCTCCTACTCTGCTGAGGTGCATTTTAACATGTTTGAATATGTGATTTCCAAGAAGTACCTTGTTGCTTCACGACGGAGGTGCATTACACATGTTGGAATACTTAATTGAACATGTGTGTTTCTTCATGGTACTGCAGCACTGCATACCTAAAAATGTGATCAACTGCTGGTTACGCTCCTTGGGAGTTGTCTACTTCTAACTGTCCATATAGGAGCTGATCTTGTTTCAAAAGGATTGTTGGTATATCTTTTCTTTTGATATATCATATATAATCCAACCTCCACCACCTTCAACAATAGGCCTGCATTCGTCGATACTATCTGGCCAGCACATGCTAGTAGCAGTCTGCGCCGGGTGATTTGACTCCTTCTCTTGCTTGACAATTTCGCGGCACCGTTGCATCCGACAGTAGAGGCCATCACTATTAGGTTGGAGGCCATCGCTTTTAGGTGTCCCTTTAAAAAAATAAGAATACGGTAAAATATTTAGAGAAACGTAGCATGAGTGTTTGGTCAATAGTGCCATCTCAAGAGAAGGTCGCCCAGAAGCGAATCCTGAGCCGATTCTTCACATCTGCTCTCCGGGCATCTGGGCAAATCGCGCCTTTAAATAGTCAAAACGTTTGCCCAAGCGCTTGATGTCTCTCCACCAAACCAATGCATTGTCAATGCTTGGCAATCTTTATCTATAAAAATCACTGGAAGAGTTCTTTGTAAAACGATGAGGTGATCGTCTTTGGTTTGCCCCGGATCTTACGTTGATTCTAAGTAGGAAGGGTTCGGCCTCTCCCTTTTTGTGGCATTCTTGGTACAACCTTCTGATTTTGCCATCACTCTTCTGTGAAGTTCTCGGGAAGGTCTATCTCCATACTACATGAGGCCAAAACAATCTAATGCACTCTTCATCACCAAGCAATCTTGCCCAAGCAATGGAATCAGAACCGAAATCGACCCCACTTGGTTGAATATCAAACCATTGGGTGGAGAGGCAGAGCGGGTGTAGGAGCATCAATTCGCTCCAAAGTCACCGTAGTAGGCATTCGAGGCCGTCTGTGCAAAGCTGCTGGGCCTGGTCGAACACTTCCGAGTTCTATAGAACTCGATGCACCAAAAACGACGATTCTCGCAAGAAAACATGTGTTGCTTGACGGTGACGGTTTAAAGTCAAGGAATTTGGGAAAACAAAGGATTCAGAAATGGGAAGGGTGGAGTTCAGGAAAAATGCAAAGAAACTTGACTTTTTGATGCCCATGCAATCCTTAGGACTGGCCCATTCAGCTGAAGCAACAGCAACGCCAACTGATGACGGTGACCCCACCTTGCCGCTTGCACCGCGGGAGGCTTATGCCAGACGTAGCTGAGGAACCTGGGAAGCACGAAACATCCCAGTCTTGTCAACTCCAACAGGGCCTCTATCGCTTCGCACATCGGGCCCAAAGGACTCCACGCTCGCTCTCCCCCCCTCCCTACTTAATTAAGTAGAGACTACCTACTACCTACTTAAGTAAGGAACTGAGGTAGCTAGTACCTTACTTAAGCTACTAGCATGGACGCAGGATGGCGATGGGGGGGAGCTTCCTTGAAGAAGCGCTCGCACTAATGATTTGGTCCCTAGATTTTGTGGGAAACGGAACGCTTGTCTAAGCCTCTGAGCCTTTGTTTCTCGTGGCCACTTTGGGATTCCACGGGTTTGCGAACGGACGAAAAGCCGTTGGGGGTTTTGTGAGGTGTTCTTCTTGTGCCATGTGGTTTGCCCGGTGAAATCCGTGAAAACCATCTCACCGAGGTGCAGTAACCACGCCCAGAGCAAAAGCCATGGCCAGCAACGGGTCGGAGGGCCCTGGCCGTGGCTCGTGCAGCTCGTTGCGAGAAGCAGCTTGACATGTTCAACCGGAATGGAGATGAATGAAATGATGAGAGGATGATGAGATGACACAGCGTGCAGAAGATCCACGTGTTTCTTGCGGAAAAAAAGGTCTGCATAGCTGAGGCCCAAGGTACGCCTTTCAGGCCGTTCATGACTCTCCATGCCTCCCCTTGCAACACCTGTCAGGTGTGCCATCAAGCTTGGACTCTCATCGGAGGTCTCTTCCTCGCGCAGATCAGGCATTTCTCACACAGGTGTGTTTTAACCGTTCGGAATTGGTGTACTCTGGAGAGCTTTACACAAAGACAGGCCAGAGGGTGAGTACGGAGAATGCTTGGTTTTATGTTCTTTGTAGCGTGAGACAATAAAGAAACCTCCTGTTCGGGCCTTTGGGAATGACCAAAACTGGGAATGTGTACCCCCTCCAAAGTCTGGAAAGGTCGCTATTGAGACAAGCCCCTAACCAGAACCAAGTACCTGCTTAGAAAGCGACAACCAAAAAGCAAAAAAGAGACACCAAGTGTGCGTGCTTCCCCACCAAGTTCCAGTCATCCTGTTAGGTTGGAGGCCGTCGCTTGTAGGTTGGAGGCCATCGCTACTAGGGCAGGCCATCGCTATTAGGTTCCTTAAAGTCGTTTGTTACATTTGTTTCTTTATATAAATGTAACAAACGACTTTAAGGAACCTAATAGCGATGGCCTCCCCTAGTAGCCATGCCAAAAGAATCATTCATCCTGTTTCATCCTGTTACCTTTCAACGAATCATCACGAGGCCACCGCATCCGTCTCCGTCCCAGACGTCCTCCGTATCACCTTCCAAGAGCGCACCCATCTCCGTGGCTCGACGTACATCGTCCTGAACATCAAATGACGAGGCCGTCGTCCGATCGTTCCGTTCGGTTCGCGTCCGATCGCTCCGTTCGTTTTTGATGCCATGTTCGCCCCGTTCGTAGCTTCTTTTTTTCCTAGTAGCCGTCAGTACAACTTTGCTGCCAGCCTTCATGAACCTTTGGCCTCCAACCTAACAGCGATGGGCTCCAACCTACTGGCGATGGCCCAACAAAGAGAAAAGCAGCTGCAAAAAGTTCCAGCTTCCACACAAGGCTGCAAGGCTGCTCGAACGTCATTGCGTTTGCGTTTCTCTGAAGGATTCCTTCTATTAAACAATACCATCTTCTATTGGTCTGTCCCAAGGAGTTGCGGCCCTCCTTGGGCAGGTCTTTCTCGTCCTCCCTCCGCCACCTCGGCACCAGAGACCAATGCCCGGCCAGTTGATGCTCCAACTTATTGAGAGCTGTGGGGATTGCCTTCTGAAAATGACCAGAACCAGAAGGACAAGGTCCTGGTTTCATGATCCAATCCACCTCTAGAAGACAAACTCACACACATTTGATCACAGACTTGGCTGCAAAGCCTTTTTAAACTCAAAAAACGGGCCAAAACTCCTCCGGTCGAAAATCGGTTCGACGCCCCAAACGGCCGAAGACCTGCGCCTGCGCCCCGGGCACCCGGACGGTTCCGCCGGACAGGCGATGCCCGGCTCCAGCCAGGAGAGCACCGCCTGGGGGTGGAGCGCCATCGCTACGGTTCGAAACAAGAAGCTACGCGCGTGAGGAACGGAATGAATGTTTCAATTTGAAGGTATGTGTTTCCGGAACTGCATAGAGGCGTGTGTTTTGCTCTTGCAGGGGGGTCGATGAGCTATTTGGGAGTGACCTTGGTTGTCAATTTGAAGCTACATGGGTCTTGGAACACAGGACACAAGGCGTTATCTTTTTGGAGACGTGTTGGCAAATGATTGGTGCTGGAAGATGGTGGGAACAAAGGATGGCTCAACCTTGCAAGAAGGGCATTGCCTAAAGACTGGCATCCAAGCGGGTGGAACACCCTTGGTAGAGGAATAGTAGAGGATGTCCTCAGTTTGTCTAGCAGTGCAAAGACCTTTTGGATTGTAGACCACAGTCTGCTCCAACGACCAAATCCTCCAGAAGAAGAAGAAGAAGTCTCTTCTCCAAGTATGGCCATAAGATGCCATACCTTCTTCTCCCCCTGACATCACCCACAAGTCAGTCATTCACCTCCTGCGAGTCAAGAAGAGTCATGCAATAGTTCCCCCCACTTCCTGCGGGCGAAGCCTAGGCCTATCCTTTTTTCTATGTGTTTTTCCCAAAAGCATCTCCGATGCTTGGGTTCTCGTTTAGTCGCTAGTGCCGGGGGAGAGCGAGGAAAAGCTTACGTTGTCGGGGACGGAAGATGGAGGTGGAGGTGGACGGGGTTGGGAAGGGGAAGAGGGAAGGGAAGGAAGAGGGAGGGGAAGGAAGGGAGGGGAAGGAAGGGAGGGGAAGG
>CAXAMN010014313.1:106426-127875 GCA_963970005.1 Durusdinium trenchii
CTGCTCCATGCTTCGCGGAGGCACGTGGGGAGGTGAATGGAGCGGTGTTGCGGGGCTGAGGTATGGTCTTGGGTGTCCAAAATGTGCACAATGCCTGCGACAGGCAATGTTGCGTTGAGCACAAGGTCGCATCACAAGCATCATGGTAGGCCGCTCCGGGTCAGCGCACAAGTAGAACGAAGCATGGGTGGGGGTAGTGCTGGTCCATGCTTCGCGGACGTGTGTTGGGTGGTGAGTGGAGCTGTGCTGCGGGGCTGATACATGGGGTTGGGTGTCCAAAATGTGCACAGTACATGCGCCAGACAGTCAAGGCATGGCCGACACGGGAGGAGCGTTATGTGCCACAAGCGCAACGTGGGGCCGATACTGCTCCAGGCTTCCTGGAACAGTTGTCAGAAGCCATGTTGCAATGTTATTGGAGACTAGCTGCAGATTGAAAACAACCAGTTGATATATATTATATATATACACCTAGAATCCGTTTGACCCCCAGGAAAAGGCCATATTTGGGATAGTTGACCCTCCAAAACAGGGGTCACTCAGGTTCCAGGTATATGATACATCCAAAAGCCAACCCGACGAAAGACGGAACTGCCACGCGCCCAACGCCACACGTGAACTGGGGATCCGTCGGAGACCGTGCGGCGCAGAGTCGGACGGAGCCCTAGAAGTACGCCAGGGGCTGGGGAGGGAAGATGGGAGCGAGACGGGAGGCGACGGGGCTGGGGATGGAAGATGGAGCTGCATGGGTGGAGGGGAGCGCGACGGAAGGCGCGTGGGTGGGACGGGAGGCGCGTGGGGTCGGGGCTGGGAGGGAAGATGGAGGGGAGCGAGACGGGGGGCGCATGAAGATGGAGGGGAGCGAGACGGGAGGCGCATGGGTGGGGAGGGAAGAAGGAAGGGAGTGGGAGGCGCACATGGGTGTGGACAGGGCTGGGGAGGGAAGATGGAGGGGAGTGAGACGGCGTGGCTTGGGTGTGGACGGGGCTGGGGAGTGCATGGGTGTGGACGCTTGCGCGGCTGATATGCTAGTTACGAGGACATGGTTGCACCACAAGCATCATCATCATCATTGCAGGCTGCTCCGGGTCAGTGCACAAGTAGAACGAAGCATGGGTGGGGGTAGTGCTGCTCCATGCTTCGCGGAAGCTCGTTGGGAGGTGAGTGGAGCTGTGTTGCACCAGAACCGCGACGCTTGAAATATCATAGTTGCCACGAAGCCTGGAGGGGGCTGATGCTTCGTTTTGGCCTGCTAATTTGTGTTTGTTTATTTTTCCTGGGTTGTGCGCTTCTTTTTGCTTTTGGGTCCGCGGGCTCACCTTGTTTTCAAGATCCAGGGATTGAACTCCAAACTGGATTGACTCCAATGAGTACCGCTAAGTGGTGCGGCGTTTTCATGACCGGAACCGAACAGAAACCGCTTCACTCGAACCCCGGCCTCGAAGGCAGTGGCCGCCAACGCCGGGTCGAAGACATGCACCCGGCGGCCTACTGTGACCAGACCGCTGGGAAGGTCGTGACCCAACTAGTAACAAGAAGCTAGTAGGAACAAGTGCCTTACTAGTAGTAACAAGAAGCTATTAGAAACAAGGGCATTACTATTAGGAGCAAGGACGCTACTAGGGGCTCCTCTTGGGATACGACCCAACTTTGTCTCCTCTGCAGAGCAAGGTCTCTCAACTGGGTACCATCGCTGTTTCGATTTTGGAGGCCATTCTTGCTACTAGAAGCGATGCACTTGTTTCTAATAGCTTCTTGTTACTTAGGTTGGAGGCCATTAGGTCTCTCAACTGAGTATCTTTCCGCTGGGCACAAGGAGCTTCATCGATCCACAGAAGCGAAGAGGAAGACCCTTCGACAGGCCATCAAGGCCGATCACACCTGTCGGCAGTTTTGTTGGTTTACTTCTCGGCCAATATTTAGGTTTTATTGGGTGGAGCACCCAGATTCACCAGTCTTTTCCTCTTGGGGGCGGTGCCACCATTGCACCTTTCGGCCAAAAGGTGTCTTCTTCCTGCTGGAGATCCCAAGAAAAACCCGCCTGGCTTGAAGACTTCTGTCGAAGTCACGGACCTGAGAATTCAAGGCGCATTAGAGCCGCGAGGACATGTCGGACTGTCAGCATGTTTAATGGTGAAGAAATGGTGGGACTGATGCCTCCCATGCAGTCTTTCATAGATCTACCAGTAGAAACGAGTAGAGTCAGTAGAGGAAGCCTTGTACCTCAAGAGGCTACAGTATCCTGATGAAACAAGCAAGGAAAGTGGCACACTCAAACCTGGTCCAACCCGGAAAGGTCAACTCCACTAACCAGTCCAAATCGACTCCGCTGGGAGCTTTTCGTGGGTCTTGGAATCGACCGAGGCACTGCTGCCTTGGCGGCTTCCGACTCGGATCGCTGCCAAGGCGCTGGAAGTTCCACTTGACATCCTCGATCCTGGCGGCTCGAGCTGGGGTCGACCCCGGTCGATTCATCGGGAAAGCGAGACGGACAAAGGAGTTATGGGTGAGCAGGCACCAAACGAAGTGTTAGTCAGTGTTGGTTCAGTTTCACTAGGTCCTATAAATACAGCCATCGACCAACTCCAAGTGGCTAAAACATGATCTCTAAAGCAAGAATCCAATGCAGTGCATTTCTGTGTCCATACTCGCGACAGGTGAGCGCTTGCAAAAGAAGGAACAAAGGGGATAAACAAAATTTGTGGCGTCGTCCCGCAAATCCTCACTTCCTAGCCACCTAGCCCAATAGGGAGATCCTAAAGGATTGATCCTCCTGATGGATCAAGTGTATGACCCGAAGAGATCAAAACCTGACAGCTTTCCAGTCACCCTCTTACCGATTCAGGTGCATAACCCCAAGAAGTACCACATCCGGAAAGGAAGGAAAGCCTGTTAAGTTGCACCCCCCCCATCTTTGGAGACAGGCACAGTATGGCACAGTGGCCCAACTCGATTTTCGTCGAATCCATCTCCTTCACACCGCACCTTCGTGCTCTCAGGCTCGACGAACTCGGTGTGGAACGGATTTCGTCGCTGTGGAAGTCCCGCACTTGCAGCAAGAGCTGACGGGAGTAGATGCCTCGGAGTAAAGAAGAAGAGGTCTGAACAAACAAAACAAGAAACAAAACAAAACTATCCTTTGGGATGCTGAAGGGAGTATTTAGACAGCTTTTTGTGCCCCTCAACGCCTCATCTGTGCCTCAGATCCCCCTTGACCTAAAGAAAATCGTCTGGTTTGGGCAAGTTCTCTATGGCTTATTCTGTTTCAACTCCACCGGCGCTAGCCAAACTGGGCCGAGCTGCGCTTCTGCCTACGTGGCCGCGCTTCCCTTTCTCTGGGCCCTGAGCGGCCAAAAAGCAGCCACAATGGGTGAATCGATGAAAATCGATGGGTTGATCATACCTGTTCAGAAGAGATCCGTCGATGGTGGGTGTTTCCTGTCTGTTGTTTCCTCAGAGTGTTTGGACACCTCCTAAAACTCGGCAAAAAGCAAGAGTCAAGAGCGTCACTACACCTGCCGAAGACAAGCTTTGGATCATGACATGTTCTGCATGTGACTCGACTCTTCAAGATGATCACAACATATCACAACTATTCACTTCAAGATGATTGCGGGACAAGAGTAGCAACGGAGATCGGAACCTTTTGTCGGTCAAGCCAGGTAAAAATCAGAACAAAAGTTGCAACCCACAGAAGGATGGTACCAAGAAGCTATTAGAAACAAGAAGCTAATAGCTTCTTGTTACTAGTAGTAAGGCACTTGTTACTACTAGCGTGGCACTTGTTCCTACCATTGGGGTGCAAAACACTTGCATCCAAGGGGCGCGTGAGGATGTCCTCCTCATCCGAAGCGTCTGCCCAACACCTTGGTCGGCCACTCCCTTGCCACTTGGCTCCATGTGCCTCTTCCATTGCATTTTTGTTACTACTAGCGATGCACTTGTTACTACTAGCGATGCACCTGTTACTACTAGCTTCTTGTCATGGAATCCACACAGTGTCGTCTTTGAAGATACACTCTTCGGACTCCGCCTGCGACGTCCATTCTCTCAGCTTCTTATGGCCAAGCGGCTGGATGCGGTCCCCGTTCCATGCTTTCGACGAAGTATCCTGCTGGACGCGTTGTGCGTGATAGGTGGCGAGCCAACACCAGGAATGGAAAAAAGAAGCTGACGAGCTGATTGTAAGCTGAACTTTCCGGATATCAAGGCATGTCAAGGAACACAAAAGACTTCACTCTCAGTTCAGGCAAGCCCCAAAAAAGCGAACGCCAAGCCGCCCTTTCAAAACAGCTTTTAGACCGTTTAGACCTGTTTTTAGCGTGAAAAAAGAGAGCGCCGCCGGTCGCACAAAACACGGATCCCGCCATGCCTGGACCGCCTCACCCAGCTCGTCCCGCTGCATGGGTCGGAGAGCCCCAAACGGCTACGCCGGCGGCTACGCAGGTCGCGACGCTTCGGTTCGGTCGCTCAGGTCGCTTCCGTGCGGTTGGTTGCTCCTCCTTTCTTTTGTTCTTTCGCATGTGCCAACAAAGAACGGATGGAAAAATGGTGGGATTGTCTCAAAGGCTCGGAACTTGTTTGAGACCACCGCAAAAAGACAAGGCGTTAGTTGGAAACAAGGGAGTCAGGTAATCCCAAGTTCAGAATCGTTCCTTTCTTTCACAGCAATGTGAATTTATAGAAGTTCTGACCTCTCTGGTCGAAGGCAAACAATCTCAACTCGGCCTTCTCGAGAGATTCCGATGTTTCTTCTAGAAAAAGAAGAAAGAAAGGTCTAATGTATACAAATATGTAGAGAGAGAGAGAGAGAGAAGGACAAGAAACTTTAAGAATACCCTGTTTCACCTTCTTCGAGACTCCAAGAGCTCCCCCGAATCCTGGAGCGAGACCGCCTTAGTCTTGGGCGATGGCGAAGTGGCCCTGGCACAAGGTGTGATCAGCTTAGGGACGCGGCTGCTTTGGGATGAGGACGAGGTAGAATGATGCAGAAGGCCACAGGCTGTGGTCTATCTTCTTTTCCCAGCTACAAATCTGTGACCAAAAGCCAAATGCGAAACATTGCAAGACTCATCAAAACTGGTTGAGTGAGGATCCCTGTTGCCACGATCGTGGTCCAAGTCCCGAGTTTCTGGCCTATGGTTTTTCACTCAGTTCTGGACCCTTCTCTGGACCCTCTTTGTGCCTGCTTCCCTTCTCAGGAGTGCGCAGGTCCTGCAAGTGTTCAGTCACAAGCCGTGTAAATGATGTTGAAGGAATCGGCGTTGGAGGAGAAATTAGAGCTCCAGTGAGGCAAACAATCTTCTCTCGCAGCTCAGACCTTCCTTGACCTATCCAGGCATGTAAAAAGCTCCCGAACCATGGACAACAACAATATAAAGGCATCTTGAGCTCCAACATGACCACCGTTTTCCCAAACCATGTTTTCTTCCTTTCTGAGGATGGAACAAGAAAATACACTCTGCCCCCCAAGTAAGCAGGACCGGTGGAACCAAACAGCCACGGACAGGCTCCTTGCCCCCAGTCTTTGCAGGCGACGTAGGCTTTGCCTTCGCCTAAAGCAACATGACGTGTCTCAGCGCTCTTGTGTTTGCAGTTTGTAGGGGGGATAAGTTAAGTCAGTTAAGTCCCTTCCCTGAAAGAAAAGGTAGTTCACGGCGAGTGTCTCAAGAGTAGGGAACGGTGAAATTCAAGGCTTGGGGCTTGGTGTGTTGATCCGAAAGACTATTTCTTAGTTTTGGCAAAGCGTCCCCTGTAAACCACCATCTGAGAATTGGTTTCAGAATCTTTGGAGAGGTATAAGGTTGGTGTGGAAGCGGAATTCTCATTAATAGAAAGAAAAAACGATTTACCGAACCCAAAATCACATCATCTCACACAGAATCCATCCTGATGGCGTGGCCGCACCTCTTTCTGAGCCTCGTTGTGGAACTGTACCTCGACCAGTGGAGAATCCAGAACATGAAGAGAGATTCATGTTCTTTGTCGGATTGTCCAAAGGTGTGTGGAGCACCGCAAAGCGTTGCATTTGATGGCCATCCCCGATGATTTCATGGCCACGTTGAGTTTGGATGAGCATCACATGGCAAAGGAAATCAAAAATAAGAATCGCTTTGCTTTTTTGCCAGCAAGTGCGGTCACATGACTTAGTAGGCAAAAACATCCTTGCAAAAAACCACGCATGGAAGCGTGCACCATGAGGAGCCAAGGAACTCCAAGGAACTCAAGCAAACCAAGTGTTTGTGGTGATCTTCTGGGACCTTTTTTCACGTTGTTTGGCTGTTTGCTAAATAGAAAAGCGCGAACAACATCTTTGGACATCACTGAACCTTGCCACTTCCCTGGAAGGAGGCACAAGAGCTTTAGCAGCTCCTGCAGCCTGCGCAGCGTGTGCAGGAGCAAAAATGGTCGTCGACTGCATCGGTGAACTGCAGCTTTTGCAAAATGTTGAAACTCCTTTGAACCACGAAGACAGGAGAGTTTGGAATCTCTCTTCATAACTTGTTATCATCAGCAGTCGCTCATGTGTCATTATTACTAGTAGCAAGAAGCTACTAGGGGCTCCTGGCCTTACTACTGGGAGCAAGGACGTTACTAGGGGCTCCTGGCATCTCTACTAGGAGCATTCTTACGACGAACGTAGCAAGGACGCTACTAGGAGCAAAGGGCATCGCTACTAGGAGCAAGAACGCTACTAGAGGCTCCTGGCCTTACTACTAGTAGCTTCTTGTTGCTACTAGCGATGCACTTGTTACTACTAGTAACGAAGGGCTACTAGGTTGGACTTCGCGGTGTGGGAACCCACCTGTGGACGTCGTCGCATCCTCGCAGGCGGACGTCGCTGGTGAGACCCCCACGGTGACGAAGGGAGCACATCTCAAGGAGTTGTTTTCAGGCACCGAAATGGGAAGGAAAGACCAAGGAAGGTCATAAGTGGAGAAACCTTGTCAAGGAGCTCCCCATACAGGTGAATACATCTTCCCACCTATCTCTCTTCACTCCACGGGTTTTAGCTTCTTGGGAATGTATTGTACAGTATATTCCTTTGCAGTGATGAGTGAGGCCTCCATTCACCTGGGGTTCCAAGTATTGAATTGGCCAAAATGAAGAAAACAGAGAAAACCACCGAATCCTGTTTTTCCGTTTGTTAACAGCGAATGAATTGACAAGAAAAAATATTCATGGCCAAATCTCAGCGGAGCCCCAGAGTATCGGATCAGCATCACAAAGGTCAACAACGATGTGGATCAGCCTGGGGGCACCCTGATAGAGGGCGAGTTCATCAAGTCTTCTGAAGAACAGAACACTGAACACTAACAAGAGTTTGATCTGCTTGTGGATGATCTGCTGTGTTGAGAAAACGGGGTGCCCACCATGGCCCGCCCAAAAAAACATAAGGTCCTCAGCTGGGCAGGGGCCCATCAGAGGCCCGAGAACTGGAAAAGAGTGCGATTTGCACGTGAAAGGCTGCTGGAGCTGTTGGCTGTTGTGTGCCAATCTTTTTGAGGCATCGGTGTCGGATGCAGGTCGCCTCCTGAAAACATGTGTTGATGTAAGGAAGAAATCATGAAACGAACGAAATGACCTAACCGCTGAGAAGGAAATGTTCATTTCGAGTTCAGGTCTTGTCGCGTTTTGTGAGTAATCTAGACTTGTCCCAAGGTGGATCGTGTGCGTCTGCGGCCTAATCGCACGAGATGGCTCGGAAAGTGATGGACAGAACGATGTTCCAAAAACGAACGGTGGCGAGCAGGCCAGGAGATGAACCCCAACTACCACACATCAACTGTTCTTAGACAACATTGGCGAGGGAAGGTGGAGGAAGAAAGGAGCAAACTCTCTGCATTTGGCCAACTCGGGGCACAAGCAACTGATCTTGGCACGTTCCGTCCACTTAGCGCTGTCCACTTATGAGTGCTCTCCCTGAAAGCACCCCTTAGCATGTTGGGATCCAAAAAAACCCAGCAACCTGCGATTTCGTTGGAGGTGGACCCAGCAAAGACCCCAAACCGGCGACTTTGGGGAGGTCAAATCCAGTACAAACGCTGATCAATTCCAGCAACGGCAACATGAGGTGTTTTTCAGAGCTCCTCTTCCTTTCCCCACCACGACATGTCAGGAAACCACGCAGTCGAGGGATCACAGGCCTCAGACCAACCAAAACCGGATTGACCGCTGTGTTCACCCCAGTGAAAAGCCTGATCAGAAATGGTTGCTGGAGTCTTCACATCATCTACCAGCGCTTTACTGGCTCTACCCTCCAAGTTTCTTCTTCTACCCTCCCCGACTGACTCCCCGACTGCCTGGCGTTTTCAACCGCGCGGGACGTGCAGTTGGGTCGCATTCACGGCGCACTGGCTGGGAGGAGCGTGCAACTCTGAGCTTGAGGGAAGCCCCATGGAACCCCGCGTTGTCTCCTTTGCATATTTGGATATGTTTGGCATAGACATTTCACAGATTGCTCAACGTTCTAACCCCAGACATTCATTGAGTTGTGTGTGATACAGTTCACATGTCATGAGCATTGTTGCGGGGGTAGTGGTCCAATGCACAAGAAAGGGGATGTTGCACATGAAAATGTTGCTTTCGTCTCTTGGATGTGCCACTATGTCACCCCAAAACAAACTTGGCATGCTTCGTTCCATTCAACCAAGCTCTTATCACGTTGTCCATTCTTGGAGTGTTTCAATGTTTGATTGCATGAGGCTCAGCAATCCTTTCAAGACCATTCCTCTGCGACTGCTTCCAGATCTTCTATTTCCTCAGAAGTTCACGCTGGACACAGGCAGCACCGCTGGAAAACGAACGAGATACCGGTTTGGCCGGTACGGCGCAGTTGGCAGGAAAGCGCGAAGCAATACTGACTGAGACACGTTGCCAAGTGAAGTGCTCGTTTAAAAAATAAAAACAAATAATTAAAAAACTGTCTGTAGCAGTCACAAACATGGAGCATCATTTCTTGCAATCTATATTTGGAGGGGAGCTTGGTATTGGAGAAATCGACAGTGGCCCGATCTTTCTGACCCCAAGATGTGTCAGCTTCAAGCAGAAGTCACCACCTAGGCCTAGAAACCACAAGCTCTCCACAAAGCAAGAATAAGACATTAGCCACGTTACATCTTTGGTTGGTCGTTTGTGTTCATTTCTTTGGTTTGCTGCTGCAACCGCCGTCTTGCAAGGCTGGGTGCATTGCTTCAATTTTGGCTCCCCCCACACGCGCGGACAGAATAGGTCGGCAAACCGGGCCATGCGAAGAGGTGAAGAGCTGCAGATGTTGATTAGTTGGGGTTCATCACATGTCCTCTTTCGCAAGAATGTTGTGGAAGAACTCGTGGGGTTTTTTCGTCTGAAGCAAAAGGAACCAAGACAACCAAGACTTCTTCAGCCAAGACCAAGATCGACCTTCGGAAAAAAGAGTCCCAGGAAAAAAGTCCACACACTTCTCAAAGAGTGAGCCCTTTCCCCGCAAAAAAACGAGAGACTTGGGGTGGCCCCAAAAACAGTTGTAACCTGCAAACTCAAAGTCTCCAAGATGTGAAGGATCCACCCGAGCCAAATCTGCCAAATCTGGACGCTCATGGACCTCCCGTCTCGCATGACCCGCAGTCGTGCAACAGAACATTTTGCCATTGCGACTGCTGGCCGACCAACGGCATCAACTGGGCTTCATACACATTAGCCCATATCTACTCTATGGGACGCGGGTGGTCAACAAACAGAAAGCTCTTTGATAATCAAACTGTCAGCGATGCCAAAAAGACTTCTCACATCTGCAAAATCTCTATCTTTCTCTATCTTTTGGCAGTAGTTTCTTTTTTGTCGTGCGTGTGTCCCATGTCTCAAGCCTCTCGCCATGTCACTCGATATCTTCCATAGCATGAAAGGTCTTGCAGGGTTGCGCCACCCCCATCCAAGACGCACCATCTCATGCAGTACGCTCGGGCAATGACGCTATTGGTTTGATGGCCTTTGGATCTGCCTGTGGCTAGTATGTTGCTGAGTAGATAATGCAGCATTCTGACCCAGTATCAGCTCCTCTCTCTCTCTCTCTGCAAAGTCTTAAACCTACATTCCAAACCTCCCCATTGCGTTGCCAGCTTCAATCTGTTTCATGCATCTCAGTGTCGGTGGGTTCATCAAGAGGAAAAGCCCAAGAAAATATATTGTCGTCCAACCCGACAACACTTGATTGTCCCCAATTTTCAATGTTGCTTGTCAGCAGCCATTGTATTACAATACAAATTGTATGTATTTAGGTGTTTACTAAATGACATCTATTTCTGTCTAGTCTAGCCTCCCAAGGAAGCGAAGCACGGCAACTGCTCGGTTTCGATTCCGCCCCACCGGGCACCGCGCGGGCACCGCGTCGCCGTCGCGTCGTCGCCCAGGCGCCAAAGCGCCGACCGAAGAGCGCCCTCTCAGTCCCTTACCTTTGCAAGGTACCTGACGGCGCAGCAGGAGCTGCGGAGCTGCTTTTGAGATGAGGAGAGGATGAGGCGGATCACACGAAGTGAAGAGAAATGAGAAGATGATGCGGGAACACTCTCGTGGGGTGTTCCCAATAATTCGGCTCCAGGGCGAAAGTACTGTGTCTCAAAACGGGAAGAGCTCGAGTTGTGGACATCCACAGACCCTGAGTTTGTGAACGAAGCGAAACCTGTCTGAGTCACTCAGTGAGCATTTCGGCTCCCTTGGCAAAGCCAGTTCTGGCCTTAGGTGGGCGGCTGTGAGTGGATATCCAACACACGCGGCAGCTGTTGCTTCAACTCTGCGGACAACTAGACAGCATCACTTCAGTGAAAAATGCCCAATCCATCCTGGCAAGAAATACCCTTAGGGACTTCTGGTCATACATCACTAGCTAAAGCAAGTGAGATCAAAGTGCAACACAGTAGAGAGAACCTCCAGGCTACTTGCAATGCCAGTTCGGACCCTTTAGTGTACTACCGGATCCAATTTGGTGATGAACATGGGGGCTCCTCCCGTGTGCTTTGTTTTGTGTCGTGCTTCCTTCGATGAGTCGAAGTCAGCTGAGGCCTCGGACCATCTCAGCTCCGCGGCCAGCAGCCAAGGATGCGAAGGACTTGGATGCCGTTGGATGCGAAGGCATTACTACTAGGAGCAAAGGGCATCGCTACGAACGGAGCAAGGACGCTACTAGGACTAGGGGCTCCTGGCCTTACTACTAGGAACAAGAAGCTACTAGTAACAAAGGGCAGCGCTTGGAGTCGCACCGCAGTGGTGGACATCGTTGTCGCACAAAGTGGACGGTGTCCCGTTGGCAGATGGAAGTGGGAAGTGGGACGTCAACCGCCAAAGTGTTCCTATAGTGTTCCAATAGCGGAATATCTTACATCCGAGAACATTGCATTCTCTGAAAACTCCGCCAGGGGCAGGAAATGGTCCATTTCTCAGTTGGATCACTGACGCAGAAGTCACCAAAGCTTCTTGCCACAGAAGTCTTCCTCTGGCTTCACAGCACTAGGGCCACACACAGACATGTCATCGGTGTTGTTCCTGACGGCAAGGCCCAAGGTTCGTTACCTTTCCACAACATGGCTTGAGGAGAAAAGTCCACTAATCCATCGTCGGCTCTGGCTCCCCATCTCCGAAAGATCCGTACTTCCCAGAAGCTTTAAGGAAGCCTGTTTGGGGCATACAGCACCCCATGCCCACCCTCCCTTTTAGCAAGGAAGATGATTCTTTAGAGTCTTTACACAAAGCAGTGGACATTCCTCGTAGGTGGGCCTTGTGTGGGACTCATCCTGCTGCTCAAGACCAGCACCTCCAATACCTCACCCACCTCAAAAGTGGCAAAGTGGCAACCGGCAACCCGCAGAAAAGGCCAAGACAAGCCAGGTAAGCTGGATATCTTCATCTCCATCCCCGAAGTAGCCTTGGCTTGACGGTCACGGTGACGTGATGGAAGGTGATTTCAGGGCAAAGGGAAGAACTTGGAGAACCTGCGGTCTTAGAAAAGGAATGGCCGAGCCTAGGAACGCAACTCAAATATATACATATATATATATATGGAGCTCCAAATGTTCGAACCTTTTGAGAGGAGCAAGAGCAAGGGAATCAGCAAAAACAGTGATATCCATGAACAAAGTTCATTGTCCTAATTATTGCCGTGCCTGGCAAAAGTTGTTCAAACGCTTGTCATAGAACCCGACCCTTCCCGTGCTATCGAAGGGCTAGCAGATGAGATCGCACCGGCAGCCGCAAATTTGTTGAACCTGCCGGTCTGTGAGTGCAAAACCCCAAGCCGAGTGCTTTTGGTGATTCTGTTGCAACAAAAACCTACCAAGTTCTCCCCCCAACGCGTCCAAGTGCTGTCCCTCCAACGCGCGTCCACGCTTCAAACCCGTCAGTGCGCGGCCTGTTTTCCCGATCCAACCTTTGCTGAGCGGATTCCGGCTCAAACCTGGACAGCAATCGGCCGGTGAGCTAGAAAGGTCGAGTGTGTGCTCACCGCTACGAACGCAATCGGACGCTGGCTCCTGGCATCGCTACGAACGGAGCAAGGACGCTAGTTGGATCCAAAAATCACACCAGGTCGTGTCTTGTCCAAGTCCCATGGTGAACCCTTGCGCTTTAAGATCGCTCCCTGGTGCTCAGATGTTTGGCTTGTGGAAGAATTCCTCTGGCCAAGTAATCTCGGAGAACAAACTCTTGGAAAGTAAACCAAACTGTTCAAAGTCGATCAAAGTCGTATATGGTTCAAGTCTGCTGCAAAGAGACTTGAGATCCCTGCCCTCACCAAACTCGAATACCAAAACCAAACGCATCCCTTTCACCAGCAAAAACGCAAGCAAAACCTCGGCTCTGTGGCTCCCCAGCTCATTGAAGAAATCCGTGGAAGAGATGCCCTGCCGGTCCGGTCAGTCATGGAAACTCGAGAAGCTGGATGGGTGGTGTTCTACAACTTCAACATGTTCTGTATCATTGAATCATTGTTATATATTATTGTAATTTAAAAAAAGAAAGTGAATGAGTCCAAAAGCTGAAGATGAGTGTGCATCGCTTCTGCCTTCGTTGCTATCAGTTCGATTGGGATCTACATGGATAAACATCGCAAAAGAAAGTGCCAAAAGTGCCCCTTCTCTCGGATCCTTTCCCACGCGAAGGATCCCGGCAGTCCTTCTTGTTCGCGAATTTGTTCGCCGCGTTGGTGTCCGCCGCGCCGGCCGACTGTGCCCGAACAGCCTTGGTGGGGACGCACCAGTCGCATTATGGCGAGAAACAAACCGAAGAAAGGAGGTCTATAGTAGCGTCCTTTGCTCCTAGTAGCGATGCCAGGAGTCCCTAGTAGTTTCTTGTCCCTATAAAAATAAGATCTATTTAGTTCTTTCAAGCAACACACTGGCACAAAAAAAAGAAACTTAGGCAAGGAAAGACTACTTTCTTTCCAAAAGCCGTTCCCGGACGAGTCCATTCCGCAAGTGACTATATAAGTAGGGTTTTAAGTGACGACTCTCTCTCTCTCTCTCTCAGGTGCTTCCACGAAGTCAGCACTTGTTGCGTCAGGTTTGATCCTTTTGTGTAGTTCGTCAAACCGATTGACAGAACTTTGCTGTGGCTGGCGGCGCTTCGCTGTTTTGGGGGATGGGTTTATTCAAAAGAACTGCGATTCCAGTGAACGCAAACGTGTGTTTGTGCAAATGGAATACAGGCCATCCGAGATTGCTCTTGTGGATTCTGAGAATACTATGCATAGAATCGTGTGAAGGAGGTGTTACAGTTGCTCTTTCAGGATCTTCCTCCAATGGAAAGAACAAGAACCAGCACTGAGTTCAACCATCTTGAGTTAAAACCTCTTGCATATAATCGGACGCCACCAACAATTCTGCGTGATTCCATTCTCACTATCGGTGGATAGTGGATGAGATTGAATATCTTTTCCTTACCTACGCTCCGACTCAATGACATGGAAAGAGGCCACTGGGAGGACCATTTTCCTGTACAAACAAGTCAGCTTTCCACCTCCATGTTGGTGAGTCAGGTGGCCATCTATCCGATAAATCTGAGGCAATCCTCCGATCCTGAGGCCCACCACTGGCGCGGGTGCCGGTGCCGGCGCAGGCGCCGGCGCAGGCGTTGGCGCTGGTGCTGGCGCCGGTTTTGGCTTCGAGGCCTTGGAAAGTGAAAAGGACACAAACAACAAGGGATTGGCTGTGCGATGAGTTGTGCTTGTTGGAGATGTATCCCAAAAAGAATCACCAAATTAGGATTTCGAGATGGGTTGGGCCTCTTGAAGTAGGGCAGTTTTTGGCTTTAGTTGCAAAATGCTTCATACAGCTCTTTTACCCAGCAGTTTCCACTTGGGACCACCCTTACGTAGATGTCAACGATCACAGCTGGCATGTGGCATGATACGACAAAGGAATCTCACCACACGTGGAGACGCAAAGCAACTCCAAACCCGGCTAAACCAGGCGCCTCAGTTTCTAGGTCATCGAAGTCGAAGTCGAAATCTATTTCCTTCGCCATCTGCTTGCCACCAGGAACAAAGCCTACAGTCGACTCGAATGCAGCCCAGGAAGGGTAACCGGCGAATGGTATCCGCCGACGGAGAATGTGAGAATGGTAACGTTTGGGTCGGCAAAAACGAGGCACGATGGAACTGGCGATCTAGGTGGCCGAAGGGGAAATCTCACCAACCTTGGCATCCAGAAGAGACACACATTCCGCCGAAAGTAACTAGTAGCTTCTTTCTTGTTCCTAGTAGTAACTAGTGGCGATGCCAGGAGCCCCTAGTAGCTTCTTGTTCTTGACATGTTCTTTCTTACAGAGGAATTCAATCTTCTGAGGGCCATCCCACCCATTCATTCAACTCCAAGCCCCCGCAGCACTTTCAAACCTTGGCACCTCACCTCTGCAACACTACCGTACCTTCAGCCCATACCGTTTTTTCCGTCTACCGGTGGACCCTTCCAACCACCGCATACCACCCTCCCTACCTGGACTGCGGCCCGCGGCCCGCGGTGCCCCCCACCTGCGGGCTTGGCGGCGATCACGGCAGGGTCGGCCTTCCGGACCACCTCGCGGCGACTTCGGGGTCGACGGACGAGGACGTGCGGCGCTGGCGGATTCGGCCCGGGGTTCTCCGGTGCTTCCGGAAGACGCTTCCGGGTTTCACTTCGGATTTGAGGCTTGAAGGCTACCTCTGTGGCTTCCTCATGTTCGCCTCTTCCTTTCCGTTTTGGCGGTTCAAGCGTCCCAAAGACCCTGTCAAACATCTTCAAACTTTGGCAGAACATTCTCGTGATTGTGAGTCCAGAACAAACCTGTGGCATGTTGGGTATCCAATCGGCTGTCCGCCAAGAAAAGGTCATCAACGTGTTTTTCCATGTCAGGGGCCAATGTCACGGGGTATGTTGAAACCTGAAGGAACTCAAGGGCAGCCCAACATCTCCAGGGTTCCCCACATGACTGTGAGGCACTGATGGTGCTGCTGGCTTTGTAGCAGTGACCTCAGTGGCATGGTGGCAGGATTTCTTGCTCGTCTCTAGCAAGTGGGACAACAGGAAAGAAGATTGAGAAGTACTTTCTGTTTGAATCTTTTTGAGGTTATGGTTCATGTTAAAGTCTTGCATGGTGGACTACAATGGACTACAGGCGAAGCTCAAGTACTCAAATAAGGGATCGCCATCAGGATTACAATCAAGATTGTGAAGGATGAGGTGTTTCCTCTGGCAGGTATTGTGGGAGCTGGCGGCAAAGTAGCTGATGTAGTGACACAACAAGTAACAAGCCTGTCTGAAAGCGTGACCGGAGTTTGCGACGCCTTGGCCCCTGACTACGGCTGGCGCAGACTTGCCTGGCAGGGTCAGGTTCAGGTCAGAATCTTACATTTGTCGACATCCCAGGACTGAACTCTTCTGATGTTGTTCTAGTTCTCTCTCTCTCTCTCTCTATCTGTTTCTTCACCCAAAGCCACTTTTGAGCTCCCGTGCCTCGGATCGGCGCCGCTTCCTCCAGGTATCCACCATCCTGAGACGTGTAGAAGATGTAGGAACAAATGAGTATTTTTGACCAAGTTCATTTCCAAATGTGTTTGGACATCCATGGCATCCTTCCGACTTGTTTCGTTCTGTGCGTTTTTAGATCTGTGGGAGGATCGTTTAAAAGCTCAGCACTCTCCAAAAGCCGATCCCTCAACTTCTAGCCACAATCCCTTAAAGCACCCACACACGTGCCTTCGGAGAGGGTGCCGAGAGGGTGTTGCTGGGCACCTGGCGATCGAGCAAACTTCTGAACTGCACACCAAACACTCCCTCAGCCCCACACTGCGCATCCCAAAAAGCCATTGAAACTCCTCACGGGTCCTTTTTCTCCATCATGTCCCTCTTCTGCTGCATCGTTGGTCTCCACAGCACCGCTGATCACCCCACAGCACTTCAACGCCTCCATGGCCTGTTGCACCGGCCCGTGCCCGTGGCCCAACGGCGACGCTTCGCCTTCGCGCAGCTCCTCCGCCATGCCCTGCACCACCCGCGGCACCAGCGGCGCCAGCGCCGGGCACCGCGCGAAGCACCGCAGCGCCGCCTTCACGGCGGCCTCCAGCGACGCGTCCTCCGCGCCGGCCGAGGCCCGGAAGGCCGCGTCGGCGGCGGCCACGGCGCGCAGCGGGTGCTCCAGGGGACCGGGTGCGGAGGCGTCCCAGGCGTCGGAGGCGGAAATCGGTCGCCGGAAACAGGCGAAGGCATAGCCATAGCGCTTGATTTGGAACCACGGATCGAAATCGATCGCTGGAGCATCGTCGATCAAGTCGTTTTCCAGAAGTATTCCTAGCGCAGCTGTCAAAGTTTCACCGCGACAAAGACCAAAGAAGACCTCTTCGCTTTGGCTCTCATCACGGGTCGTCATCCCTGTAGAGCCCAGGTCTAGGATAGCTGCATTGAGGAACTTCAGGGCTTCAGATTCCTTGAAGAAGGCCAAGGCTGTAGCCAGGCGCCAAGCTAAAGACTCAAAGCAAAGACCTTCCGAAATCACTTTGGACAACTCTTCACAGACTTCATTCACTTTCACGTCTTCAGCATCTCCTCTTTTGCTCTGCCCAGACCGCATCTGCCGCGCGGTCTTTCGACACCTCTCCCAAACCTGGCGGATCAACGTCTCCTCGGGCTGCCGTGCCAATACCGCAGCCGCCCGGCAGAGCTCCCACAGGAGCCGCTGGGAGCGGCGGACCCGCCGTGCCTCTCGATGGGAGCGGCGCCGTGGGGTCGGCAGGACAAAGCAGAGCAGCTGCAGCACCCAGGTGCACAGCCGCAGCACGGCCGAAACCCAAGCGACGGCCAACAAGAAGCCCAACTCGGATGACATGGCCTCCAACCTAAGTAACAAGAAGCTATTAGAAACAAGTGCCACGCTAGTAGTAACAGGTGCCTTACTAGTAGTAACAAGAAGCTATTAGAAACAAGTGCATCGCTTCTAGTAGCAAGAATGGCCCTTCTGCTACTGTTTGTGTTTGGGAGACTTGCACATCGAGACATTTTGAGACCTGGAGGTCGCAAATTTGCACCAGCTCTTGCATGAGAATACCCTAATCTCGGGTGTCTGTGCTAGTTGTCATGATTTGCCATGCAACAATCACATGTCTGGCCAAATATTGCTGAAAAGGAAGAATGGAACTCTAAGAAGTCCAAATTGCGTGCATCCGCACTGCTTTGAGGCCAAAAGACTCCATTTAACTGTCAGCTACACAGCTCGGCCCATGAAGCTGCGATCAAACATCGCTTGATCAAGCTTTGCTAGCAAAAAATTTTTACTGATCTCTTTTCTCCAAATGTCTTCCCTCACTTTTGCTGTCACCGGGAGGTTCTCGCTCTGCCTGGCTTCATGTTTTCTACAGCTTTTGTTGCAAAAGCGACAAGAAGGGTTTGGGTGTGCACTGACCCATCACGACTGGCAGGGGGATCTCCGCCGCGTGTTCCCTGTTGGATCCTCCCCGTCGTCTTCGAACCCAACCAGGGGGATCTCCGCCCAACCAGCTGTGGCACCACGACCTGACTCCTCCGAACTTCCAGTCGACCCCAGTCGACCCATCCGGAGCCACCAGTCGCCTTGGTGGGCACATCAAAGCCAAAGTCCTGGAGGCGGTTCGGCACTGGGCCTTAGACTACAGAATGGAGGTGACTAACAAAAGAGGGATGAGGCATTACCAAATATCACTCCACTAGTCAGCGATAGCCTCCAACCTAAGTGCGATGGCCTCTAACCTAGCAAATATCACTCCAAATTCCAGGAAGAAATGCCTCCCAATAGCAGAAAGGATTCTTCCCCTAGCTGACATGGATGCATTGACACAAAAATGCCTTCAACAGCTCTATCACCAAGCGCCGTGACAAAAAAGAACACCACGGAACGGTGGTGGTCCTCCTCCGGCTTCGCCAAGTGCACCTCGCTCAGTGGCTGGAAGGAGTGGCTGGTTCAAGAAACATGTTAGTTTTGGTGACTTCCTCAGGGTTCAGAATGGTGAACCTGCCCAGATCTGGCGTCCCATATATATATATATATATACGCACACCGAATACACACCGAACAAAAAGCAGATGTTGCCAGAAAATGTATGTTTTCCTTCCTTCCTGCCTGCCTTCCTTCCTTCCTTTCTTCCGTCCGTCCGTCCTTCCTGCAATTAGCGGGTGTTTTCTGTTCTCAAATCCAAACCCCCTCACGAACCGCCCGCCACAAACCCTGGCTCATCCAGCCTCCGCTGGTTTGGCCTGAGCACGGCCGGGAAACGGCCGGAAAGCGTAAGACCAAAGGACAAAAGACACGTTGACCTCTGAGAGAAACATATGGCCCAAGCATAAAAACTGTGGTGCGCTGGGTTGGCTTTGACTCTACAACTCGCAATCAAACAGGTTCAAAAAGGCAGGAATGGCTTTGCAGGATGTAATAGGTAGATGAGATTCCTCAAAAACATCGTGGCATGAACCTGGTGAAGCCATTTGGTTGCGGTTGCCTCATCTAAGCCATCACACAACGATTCGTACATGTTGGAACAGTGTGGCCCCGACATCCCGCAGACTTGGGGGAACCTCACTCTCTCTTCGACAGTCTTAGCAGCTGTTGAAGAAACATACACTCTCTCAAGCCGTGACTGGTTCATACCCGCCTCGGTTCTGCAGCTTCCCCACACCACACGCGCTGAACTGGATTTGTCATTCATGCTGCCAACTCTTCCAACCTGCTGGGTGGCTCCGGCAGCCTTGGCAGCGACACTGTACTTCTCACAGAGCTTCTTGGCTTCAGTGTCCATCTGCGCTTTGTACCTGCAAGACTGGATGGGCGGAAGAGAACTGCTTTGCTGGAGAAACCCTTCGTGACCTGCAGTGACCTGGAAGACTCAGGTCGGTTGAGGTGAGCTCTCCTGTTGATGTTGGGTGACTCACCAGTCTTGACCTTTAAGCAGTCAGAGGACTTCTCTGTGAACCTTGCAGTCTTGATGGAATCGTAGGTACATGTTTGCAAGAAACGAGTGATCCAAGAAGATCCACGGGAACGAATGATCCAATCGGACTCGCGGGTGCACGAACCCGTCGAAGCCGCCTCTGAGCGACCTTGGAGGTGTAGTCGACCGGACGC
Source organism: Durusdinium trenchii (assembly GCA_963970005.1). Taxonomy (NCBI): domain Eukaryota; class Dinophyceae; order Suessiales; family Symbiodiniaceae; genus Durusdinium; species Durusdinium trenchii. The sequence continues at coordinate 126,017 of CAXAMN010014313.1, forward strand.
CCCGAGCTACTGAGTTTTCCCATCTCATTGCTCTTGAAGTACTCCAAGGCCTCGCACGTGTCGGTCACGGGTGCGGCGCGGTCGTGAAGTGCGGCGCGGCTTCCAAAAGATGTTCGACTCTTTTGGGATGGGTCCTTGTGGGGCAAGCAGGAAAGCCAACACGGTGAACACACTGCAGTGTCTAAGATGACAAATGACCCTCTCTAGAAAACACGATTCTTTAGCAAAGCCTTAGTTTACATTTGAAAACAAACTCTCTGAACAGCCCTGACGCGAACTTCTTTGGGCAAGTCTACTGTCTGCGGTCTGTCGACAAGACAATCTTTAGTGATAGAGGACAGCCTAGGCCATGTGCACTGAACAAAAGTTATCGAATGCGGAGCATTTGCTGCCTGGAAATACACAAATCTTGCATTCGATTGTGAGAGCGCCGAAGATTCCTCCTTTCATGTGTCGAAGATGGAAAAGGCCAAACAACCACTTCGTCCCGCCACAAACATCGCGACTCTGCCTTGCCGTTGCCACCGGCGGCCATCCTCAGACCGCAAGTTGCTGCGCTCAGAACGCAGTATGGGGTGGGGGGGACAGTGGGGGCGGTGAGATCCAAGCGGCCAATTCCCACAGAAATCTAATTTAATTTCATTTAATTGTAATTTGTTCCTAGTAGCTTCTTGTTACTACTAGTAAGGCACTTGTTACTAGAAGCGATGCACTTGTTACTAGTAGCTTCTTTGTTTAACCTCGTGCAACTGCGTTGAATCTCTGTTGTCTGTGCGCCCACTTCGCCCGCTACGTGTGCCAAGATGCTGTACCATCTGCTCTGGTGTGAAGCTATCGAGCTCTACCTCAGGTTTCGAGCAACAGCTACGAGTGCGCATCTAAGAGCATGTGTAACTTCTTTGTTTTCTGCAGAGAACAAACTTGCAGAACGAGGTTTGCACGTTTGTGTGGCGGCCAAGGGGAAGCGTGGATCGCAACTATCATGATGAGGATTCCAACCAACCAACCAACCAACCCAACCCAACCCAACCCAACCCAACCAACCCAACCAAACCAGCCAACCCAACCAAACCAACCAAACCAACCAAACCAACCAAACCAACCAAACCAACCAAACCAACCAAACCAGCCAAACCAGCCAAACCAACCAAACCAACCAAACCAACCAAACCAACCAAACCAACCAAACCAGCCAAACCAGCCAAACCAGCCAAACCAACCAAACAAACCAACCAAACCAACCAAACCAACCAAACCAACCAACCAACCAGCCTCCACGTCAACCGCTGAAGCAACTAAGCTGGAATTCACCACTTCAACGAGAAAGAAGTGCAATCAAGTCAACTCACTTAAAGCTCGTTTCCCTGGTCACCACTCAAGCGGCAATGCGTTTAAGCTTGTCCCCTTAAGTAAGGTTTTTCAGAGTTTGGGTCAAAAGCTAGGCGAACACTCCAGAAGCTCTTCGCTCAGCTTAGCGGCACTCCGCACGAAGGAGATGTGGACGCCCTGACACGCTCGAGAGGTTTTTCGAGAAGGAAGTCCCGAGATGAAGCAGCGGTTTGTATGTGTCTGGATCAAGGCATAGCAGAAACAAGACAGAACAGTTTGGCAAACAAGTCGTGACTCTTGAGCCACCATCTTGTGACCGAATCCAATCAGTGAAGGGGAAAAGAGACAAGGGACAATTCCTCAAGGAGTGAGGCCCAAAAGCAAATTATCCCATAGAATGTCCTTGTTACTAGTAGGGTTCTTGTTACTAGGCCAGGAGCTACGTTCGTAGCATCCTTGCTCCTAGTAGCGATGCACTTGTTTCTACTAGCTCTTTGTTACTACCAGTAAGGCACTTGTTACTAGAAGCG
>CAXAMN010014313.1:139874-157788 GCA_963970005.1 Durusdinium trenchii
GTCATCTGCCATTCGAATCAAATCCAAAGCAGCTGCGCCATGGCCTGCACAGGAAAGCAACCAGGTTGTAAACAGTTGGTTGTAACCAAGTTCATTTGGGTTTCCAGGGCGTCGTCGCAAGTCCTTCATGTGGACTGTCAACAATGACATTGCCCTCCCCAAATCAGAAAGTACACACACAGGTTCTGACAGCAATGATGGCGATTGATGTCCGATTATGTTTAATTTTTTAGGCAGAAAGAAAAATGTGCAAAAATGCGCGGATTTCTGTGAGTTTAAAAATATATCGCAAAAATGTGCGAAAATGTGCGGAAATGTGCAAAAATGTCTGAAAATGTGCGAAAATCTGCGAAAAAGGGCGGAAATGTGCAAAAATGTGCGGATTTCTGTGAATTTAAGATATAAAAATGTGCGAAAAATGTGCAAAAATGTGCGGATTTCTGTGATTTCTGTGCGGATTTCTGCGATTTCTGTCTAGCCTTTCTTTGCGCTTAATCCAAAACATTTTACTAGACATAATTACCATGTGTGTTAAATTTAGTACTTCCCAACAGCAATGATGGTGATAAATGTCCGATTATGTTTAAGTTTCCTTTATGTATAATATAATAACATGTGTGTTTGAAGGACTTGAATCACTGAAGCACCCACTGAAGGCTCCTTCGAAAATGGTGGCAGCCAGCCCCATCAACATGCTGCACATGGCTGGCACCAGTTGATCATGTTTGTTTGGTTTCCTGTTTTGGGTATGACAGTCATGGTTTAGTTAACAATTAGTTGTTGAATGTTTCTTACTAAATAGGCATTTCCAACTCCAGTGTTTCGTGTCCATGCCATGATCACTGCATGACCCTTGAAAAGAGCGGCGTGATGACAGCGACCGACAACTTGCCACGCATATTTTCACACTTGTTCAACATGTTTTCACACTTTTCAACATATTTTCACACCTTTTCTCTACCATAATTTTCTGAAACCCCCCTGATCTAGACCTCCCTGATCTAGTCCGCGACTTCGTGTTGGGGATCCAACATTGGAATGTCCTGAGCATCAGCCTCCATAGCATCACCTCCTGCACTCATGCCTCTGCTGGTGCCTCAGACACATCGACCATCTCCCGGTCAACCTCACCTGCTTCCGTGGGTTCGTACTCGATGTCCTCCACTGGTGGTGGTCTCCAAGGCTCCATGGGGCTAGGTTCAACTGCTTCTGCTTGCTCGCTTGCATTCAGCACTGTGACGGGTTCCTGGATATTCAGTACCTGCTTGCCACGCCGCACATCTCGTAACGCTGATAATCTCTTCTTCGGCGGTGGTGCCGAAGCTGGTTTCTTCGCTACGGGAACTGACACTTCCTTACTCCCTGCGACCTCCGGTACATCAAGTTCCACCTCCTTGCCTTCTGGTGCATCAACACGAGAAGAGTCTGCTGGTCTTGAAGAGTCGGGCAAAGCACGACAGCGCCCTTGGACCCAATTGCCGTAACGCTCAATGCACTTCTTGATGCGTTTGCCCTTTCCTGTCTCACAAGTCTGACATTGAGGCGTGGCAGCGTGACTGTCAACCCAGTTGCGCGGGGGAGGAGCCCCGATCTTCAGATACTCCTCTGGGATGATCCCGACATCAACGGGCGCTCGATCATCCAGCGGTTGTGCTTCCCCACATGGTTGCAAAAAACCTTGACATCACTCCTGATTGAAATTGAAATGGAAAAACATATTTCAAGGACTTGGCGTTGAAAACTTTCAAGACGCCTTCAGGGTTCTCATCCGTTGGCACGTACGCACAAACAACATGCGAAAACGAGTTCCTTGCTGGGAACAAGTACGCTGCTGAGATGAAACGACCAATCGACTGGACAGACTCGGGAGTCTCAGCACAAGAACCGTGGAGCAATAAAACGCAGTCGGACGAGCGTCGGTGCCTTCCTGATTCCTCAAAACCTCATAAGCACTGCGGCCAGTGTTGGCAACCTTCCCATGCAAGTTGCGCATGGCACAGCAGTACCTGGCAACCGACTCCTGTCACGTCAAGACCATGCTTCCTAAGCTCAAGACGGACAACGCAAATTGCTTCCTTGATCTCCCTGACACCTCGTTCTGCACCCCCGACGACATTGTCCTCCTGAGGAGCTGCCTTGGACACCGTATAGGTCCTGACCAAGTTCGCACGCCTCAACAGCTCTCCAACATCATCGGCGGCATCTGTCCTGAAATCGATCGGCCCCTCCGCACTTCCTGAACCCAAACCGAACTGGTCCATGATAGCACGGATGGAAGCGCTCGTAGTCGCGACATTCCTCAGACACAAGACACGTGTCCAAAAGACCTGAAAACATCTGACGAAACACTAACAACTTGACCTTCTGACCTGCGTGTCCCAAAAAGTAGATATCAACCTGGACCTCCAAGACACGTTGAGCTCTGGGACGACGGGGACTCCTACCAACACCTCGCCCACTGGCACATTCGATGCAGTCCGGGTCGCGCGGGTAGTGCCCTCTCAAGACACGGCGTCGCAATCCTGCACGTAGTCTTCCTGGTCGGCATCCATAGGTACCTGGCGGTCCTTCAAGGCCTTTGGTTTCGTTGCATTCACATTAGCATTCGAACGCCTTGTCTTCTGTGTCACTCGGAGCCAGCCTCCCAGATGATGATGTCACTGATCGACAAACCGTGCTGCTCATGCCACAGGTAATTCTCATCCGGGCCCAACACAACCAGCCAACCACGCTTGGTCAACTGCGTAGTACTCAGGATGTTGTGCGCTGTCTGGCCAACATGGGCCTCAATCTGGACCTGAATGGACTTCAACCTGCCTTCATTGTCAAGAGCCTCCAACTGCACGCTCACTGCGACCTGCGATGACATCACAACCTCGGAACCATTCGCGGCTACAAACCTGGTGTTTGTTCCTACCGCCTCTAGCTGACGTGTGCGATACTGGGACTGGTAACTTGCAGATAGCACAGACATGGACGCTCCCGAATCAAGCAACCACCAATGGCCTTCTGCCATCACCGCGCTGCTGATCAACAACGGGTCACTCATCAAAAGTGGCATCAGTACTGCGACGTTCGCAGTCTCCTCGGCCTCATCATACCACGCATCCTCTGTCCACTGCTCTTCTTCCTCCCAGCCCTCGGGTATGGAGCGATTCCGATTGGTGGGATCATACTCAGTTCTCTCAAAGTTGAGTTGCTGCAAGGCGCTGCATTTCTCAAAGGCTCGTGGACGAAATTGCGCCTGTGGCGCCAGCTGATTGACTGTCGTGCTTTGGTTTCCTATCTGTACTGAGGAGTAGCACTCTTCAAATACCCAGAGACCAAAATATTTGCATCCTGGGGCCATGACTGTGCGGAATACATAATTCCTGCGAAAGGTTCCATCTTGCAGACAGACTACCGTATTTGGTAGCTGTACTATTTGTAGTCTATTGCAGTGCTGCCAAGCAGCTTCGCCTATGGTGTGTACCTCTACTTGCACGTGCCTTGAATCGACCGTGTGTGTGAAGGCATGGGGTTACACACGACCCGTACGAGTAGACGGGACTCGAATGGCTTTGGCACGGTTCTTAAGTTGCTGTCTCTGAGAGTGTCCCAAATGGGGTCAGCCAAGATTGCTCTGGTGTCTTTGTTCACAAAGACAAGCTCGCATCCAAACGTGCTATGCCCCCCAATAAACGGTAGATTCTCAAGTACGGCAGTTTCGAACTTGTCTAGCCGATCAAACTCCTGTAGATCGAGAACCATTTGTAGTTCTTCTTCCGCAAGGGTGGTCAAGACCAGGTGCAACACCAACGAGCGTTCATTGCTAGCTAGTGAGCTCATCTGTGACGAGGTGTCATTGCGGCAAGGTGTGCAGTCCCTTTTTGGATTTGAGCCACGACAGAGGCATCTTTCCGTGGAGCCAAACATGTACCGGAGGGGAAGCAGACTTCAAACAAGTACAATATCCTGAAAACCGGTGGCTTTCTGGAGGCAATGCGTAGGGACAGCTACTTGGGTAGCCGCCCTTGCCCACACTGGCTCGATGGCCTTTACGTAAGCCGACCGGAAGGGGCGATCCAATCACTCTCTCGCGGAGGGAAAAGTGGAGCCACCTCGGGATTTCTAGCTTGACACATTCCTCAAAGGCATTGCAGGCAGCATATAGGTACCGCCATGCTTCCAGCCTGTTCCTAGAACAGGCAAGGTGGGAGAGCGCGACACAGTTGCCAAAAGCCCTGTATCCTAAAAAATCGAATGCTGACTTGGACGTGTCAACTGGTGCTGCGAGGTCGACGGGCCACAGCGCCATCCACTCCTTGGGACACGGGCCCTTGTGGTTGTTCCTTTGGATGGTCAGGCAAGTTGGGTGAACCCCTGCGTGGAGACTCTTCCGGCGTTCTCCTGGAGTCTCTGCTAAGGGGTCAGGTGCACTTCATTGATTTGTTGTTGACTTGGTGGTGTGTTTGGAAATGAATGGTTTGGATGATCGGTTCCTTCTCTTCTGGGTTGGTTCCGTGACTCCTCTCCACGTCCTTTTTTTTCCACGAGTGCGGACGCCATGTGGGCGGTGTGCCCAGGTCATCATAGAAGGAAAGGAAACACAGCATGTTGATGGGTATAAAATAACACAAGACAACCATCAAACAAACAGGGCAAAACACAGAAAACCCCAAAAGCCCAAAACAAAACCAAAACAGAAAACCAGGCCACCACCACGGGTTACCCATCAATGACAGTTTCCTCTGTACGGGTGTGAGACAGGTGAAAAGAGAAAACGCAATGTATCTAAGGGCGTGAATTCGCTACGAAAAGGCAAAATGCATCTGTGAGTGGTTGCTCGGGACGGCCAGTCAAATGTGGCCTCACTCTGTTGGCAAGGGTATAAGCATCCTTGCCTCTTTGGTGATTGGCACTCGGAGTATTTTGATATCCAACGTAGTGCCATAAGCAAAAAGTCAGCAGTGGCGATGACACATGCCAAAGAGTCATCAGTTGCAAGGCATGGCGAGCCGTGGAAAAATCCCTCTCCGTGGCACAATCCATATACAACTGATTGCACAAACGAAAAGCAGAGGCTAGTCTTCAGTGTGGCGGTAGAAAGCGTTGCAACGAAACTGGCTGCAGACGAAGTTCTGATTTCCCTCCCGCAAGGGAGGCACAACACCCACCCCTCCACTCACGCATTCGCCGAAGGGGTGACATTTCCATCAGAAAAGGAGAATTGAAGATACAATTCAACCACGTGCATGGCCCATGTGAAACGGGCAAAACAAAGACCTATCCTAGCATGGTACTTGTGCCATCTTTGTACAAGATTGGCTGTGGTGCGGCTCCCGCAGACGAGCAACTAAGGTTCTCCCTGGGCGCCTTCCATCAACCGCTCTGCCACCACCCGCCTACCAGGGACGAGGAGCTAAGGCTCTCATCCCGGTGGGCTCACAAAATTGCAGTCGATGAAGGCGAGATTGATGACTCTATCTGCTCGTCGGAGCCTGACTTTCACTCAACACGTAGGGGAAGAGCATCTTACATTGACACAGTGCGACTAAGCAACTGCAAGTCCTAGCGCACTGCTTCTCTGGCAGTATGGTCTCCTCGCTTTCATCGCAAGGTGCTGTTCCTTTGACAATCAACACAGACACCAGGGTCCAGGAACAGCACAAGCAGTGGAAGGAAAATCACAGACAACAAAGGAAAAAGATGTCGATGCCCTCACCTTTATGCGCACTGTCATCATGTCCTTTGTTAGGGGAATGGAGCATGGGGAGCAGACGCTACCCACCAATGACCTCTTTGTCTATTTACCGGTAAAATCCTGCCTGACCTGGTAGTAGCCATGGAGCGGCAGGGCTTCACGCCCGCGGAAGTGAAGGGGGGCTATGGTTACCGACCAAAAGAAGAGGGTGCTGAAGACAACCCCTTGCTCGTGGTGGGAGTGCACACTAAAGACATTGCCTATGACCGATACCCCCGAATGCCGAATACTTCCTGGGCTGAAAGAGCCTACTCTAGTGGTGCCCTTGACCCGTCTTTGGGACAAGCTTTCTCGTTCCCTTCCCTTCTGCAGCTGAGGCTGCGCATCGAAGTCCCCTTGTGGAGAGACCTGACAACTGCTAAACACCCCACTGCTGACTTGCCTGCAGAAGAAGACTCTGCCTCTGACGCTACCGGGTCAGCTGAACGGTCGCCTAGGCTTGCTCACCCTGTGCCAGTGGGGCTTGCTGAACCACCAGAAGATGGCACCGAGGAAGCCACGGAGGACGAGGACACGGCGGCTGAACCCAACTATGCCTTTGCCAAGGGATATGGACGGTTTGGCATAGGTTATTCTCGATTAGCAACGGCGCTTGGCAATTTCGAGCAAGGGAACATCGAAGCAGAAAGTGCTGTAGTAGCTCAATGGCTGACCTCCGGGCTACGGGTTGCCATGTCCCGCACAGGGTGGAATCTGCTGTCTCCCCGCTTGATGCTGACCAAAGTCCCTGGTGGTGTCCTCAGTGACTACTACACCCATGGATATCCCTTCACTCCTAGGATGGCAGATCGCCCATACAATCAATATGGCCCATATCTCTACTCTGAAGATCGATGGGATCAGCTCTGTGCATGGCTCACTGGGAACCCCAACTTTAGACTTCAACTTGCGGACCACAAGCAGGCGCTTCGGGACCACATGGGCTACAGTCAAGAAGCCTCCGACCCAGGTAATAAAGCTCGCCGGACTATCCCCCCGCCAGGAGCGGGAAGCTCCTCGTCGGCAGCAGGGTCTTCCTGGCACAGTCGGCCCCCCCCATCGCCCTCGCCCTATGGGTGGTCCTATGGGCGGTGGCAGTAAGGTAGTCGGCAGTAGGGGTCCTCCCACACAGCAACCGTCTCCTCGTCGCACGCCCTTCTCCAAGAGGTGGGTGGCCTTAGCCACCCTCCTTCTTGTGGCCTAGTTGTCATCATAGTTTTCGCAATGGCTATATCTCCGGTGTCTCAGTTGTTTGGCTCAAGCAAATCGAGCAAACACGCTCGGACTACCGCCTACGCGACAATGCCGACTCACCAAGACCGTTATGAGGTCAGCCTCGAGTTGGTTACCATAGCAGGTACGGAATATGCAACGCAAGCAGACCTCTCCCATTATGAGGATGTGGCAGAGCTGGAAGACGACATTCTTTGCTTTCTGCCGACAGTCTCTGACTTAGATGTCTTCGGCTGTGAACTGGAGTTGCTCAGCTCTCACACGCAGCAACCCCTGCCTTTTTTTCCACGAGTACGGACGCCGTGTGGGCATGGTGCCCAGGTCATCGTTGAAGGGAGGGAAGAACAGTCTGATGGTGGAGAAAAGAACAAGGAGACCCAACACAACCCAAACCAAACAACCCAAAGCCCACAGGCCGAGTCTCCACCATCACGTAGTCTTTCCTCTGTGCTAGGTGAAACAGGTGAAACGAAAACGAATGTCTAGAAATGGGCCTGAATTCACGAACGAAAAGCATATCGGCGCAGGTCTGTGCTCTAGCAAAGTCACAAAAAGGCTTCAAAGGGACTTTACTTCACAATTGCAAGTGACCAGCGGCCACACCACAGTGCGGCAAAATCATGGTCACGGTGCAGGTCAGGAGTATCGCAATGCTCCAACGTCGGCTGCATCCATGTCAAATGGAGTGGCGTAGCTATGCAGCATGCCGTGGAAAAGACCTTTCTTGTGGCACAACCCGTGCAACTGGTTGCACTTACAAGTCCAGTGGCATGTTACCAAGCGGTGATCAATCAGTGGCGGCCATAGCAATCGACGAAAGCCTGCAGGTAATGGTGCGAAAGGGCACCCCCCCCGAAGGGAGGTCAGCTCAGCACCCTTTGGCACTCAAAGGTGCCAAATAACAAACAGAGGGGGGTGTCTTCTAGATCCGTGAAGTGCTGCACCATTGCAAAAGGTGATCGGCTGCGTGCAAGGCCCGTGTGAAACAGGTGAAACTTTGGACAATCCTAGCATGGTATCTGTACCTCTTTGTACAAAATTGGAAATGTCGGACATCAACAAAGGGAACTAAGGTTCCCCCTGGGCATCCTCCATTGCCACTCTCTACCACCCGCCTGTTAGGAACGAGGAGCTAAGGCTCTCATTCCTATTGGCTCACAGCATTGCGAATGGCGAGAAGAGGTTACTTAGTGCTTGCGCATCTTACTTGCCGTACTCCGCTGTCGGTTAGCTTGTCCCCCATTCCAGCCACAAAGAAATTGCCGGCTCTGGCAGGTCTGAACAGTTTTCTTCCCTGTGATCACTGGCATCTGTCGACAGCTCTCAGCACTGCCTGGACTAGACAGGTTATCCAGTTTGTTCAGGGACACTGGTCCTTTGCGATGTGCAGTTTTTTCCTTTGCTTGCCCCTAGCTCCAAAGTGCGGGCATATCGCCATGATACGCATGGGTGGAACCTCCTATGGAAGGGTACAATTGCGATGTTTCTCAGCTCCCCTATGGAATTTGTCCTGGTGTGACTTCTGGCCTACCCTGGACTCACGCTAAGGCGCGTGCCCAGACTCTTAACGAGTAACTGCGAGACCGCGCTTGCTGCGGCCAGAAAGGCTTGTTTTCATCCAAGACCAGGGGTATACCCCATGTCCGGGATCATATGCAGCCAGGGTGGCCATCGCATAGCAGGACAAATGGCGAAAGCATTCTCTTCAGCATAGATTCCTCGCCATTTATGCCTTCCTGGCATCTTGGCAAGCCTACTAAAGACAGTGCAATCTAGGAAGGCCCTACTTCCAATGTACCTCAGTGAGGGCGGGATGGCAAGCTCAACTAGGGCTGCACAGTTCATGAAGGCTTTGACTCGGATTGTATGGAGAGTTGCCGGAAGGAGGACTTCTCTGAGACTAGTGCAGTGCACAAAGGCGAATTCCGGAATTTCCTCAACATTGGTGTTGCAAGGGTCTACACTCTTAAGCAGTCGGCAACTGTCGCATGCATGCGCTCCGATAGCTACAAAATGCTTTGTGAGAGCAAGTGCGGTGATTCCCGTAGAGCTAAGACAGCCCGGTGTTAACTCACCGGTCCTAGCTTGCAGTACTGACCCTCGGGGGGATGGAAGCTCACTTAAGGTAAACTCAGCAAGGTTAATACACCCTTGAAAGAGGTATTGCCCAAACTTGGCTTCGCTATTGAACATATTTGCAACCCCTTCCGATGCATACACCCATTGCAATGAACAACATTCCGCAAAGGCTTTATACCCAAAATCTCGACAACCCGGAGCCAAGACGCTGTTTAGTAGTTTGCAGTCACGGAAGACGTTATCGGAAATGCCTACAACTGTGGCCGGCAGTTTGACGATGCGGAGCTGTCGGCAGTTTTGCCAAGCCTCTGCTCCAATGAGCCTGATGCCTGACTCTACACTGACGTGTCTCAGGCGTGGAACCCCTGCAAAGGCCCCTTCTGGGGCAATTCCTTCTGGGTTCATGGGGACATGAACTGCTAGCGGAATGTGATGGATAGGGCAATCCTCAAGTTGTTCTTGAGATGGCAGGATAACACTGCAATTCCGAAAGACAATGGTGTATGCCATGCCTTGCTGTAGCTTGTCCCAGATTGGGTCCTCTAGGTAAATCTGTGTGGCAGTTTGTAAAAAGTCAATGGAGCACCCAAATACTTTGAGATCAGTAACAGAAACAAGATAGTCCATGACCTGGTCTTCTAGATCCTCAAAGCGGTCGAACTTTGCAACACTGAGAGAGACCTGAAAAGTCTCTCCCGAAAGCGTAGTCAGCATCAGGGAGCATTCCATGACCGGCTCCTTTTCAGGGGGAGTGCTAATCATGGATGAATCATCAAGCTCCATGTGCGACAGGCTATTTGCAATGATTGTTTGAGCCAAAAGTGTCTGGGTCTGCTTGTGGGCTGTTCCCAAGGCCATGGATCCTGAAGACCGATGCTAAGGCACCCACCTAGAGTCTACCATGGACTGGCATGATAGTTGGGGTATTCGTGGTAGAGTTCCTCGTCAAAAGCATCCGAATCAGGTCCTTCCGCAGGGAGCAGCTCCACCCACTGGGGTTTTTCAAACTTGTCACACATAAAGAAGGCATTGTGCTCTGCCTGCACCCACTGTTCAATGTCACCCCAATCCAGGGGGGTAAATCGTTGCAGCTGCTCACACCCACAGAATGCACGGTTGCCTATATCACTGAGCTCCGTCGGGATGACAACTTCTTGCAGTACCACACAATTCAGGAAAACTTCTTTGCCAATTTGCGTGAGTCGTGGCGGGAGCCATATACAGTTTAAGGCTACACAGTGGGCAAATGTGGAAGAGAGGAGGGCTGTGATCTCTGTGCCCATGAGGTTGACCTCCACAAGGCTTTTGCAATTCTCACAGGCCCGCGGCCCGATATTGTGGAAGTCACTCGGTAAGCAGAGCTGTTCAATGCATGCGCCGCAGAATGCCCCTTCAGGCAGCGCTCGAGGTTTGTTAGTATGGTCCATGTCAAAGGTGATGGTTGTAAGCGTGAGGCAACTCTCGAAGGCATATTTGCCTAGCTGTGCCCCTGGTGCTAGGACGTTGCTGTCCTCTGTTTCATGACTGGCCCCAACTCGACCTAGGGAGCAGCACTCCGCAAACACCCTTGCACCGTATTGGACACACCCCGGAGCGGCCACCTCTCGCAGCACATAGCACCCTTGGAAAGCCCCTTCCGCCAGACTTATGACCGAGGGTGGGAGCTTGACAATTTGTAGTTGCTGACACGTCTGCCAAGCCGCAACTCCTACATGTTGAATGCCAGTTGCCACTTCTACGTGCCGGAGCGAAGGTGCAGCATAAAATGCTCTGTCGGCAATTGCCCCCCCGCGGGTTGGGCGGGACACGAACAGCTTTGGGGTAGCTCTCCTTGCCGTCGTCCTGGAACTGCCAGATGGAATGCCCATCTACCATACAGGGACGAACTACAATTTGGAGCTGCGGTCGTTGCAGTGCGAAATGCCTCTGGCAGGGGTTGCTGCGTGTGAAGGTTGAGCAACTCCAGTTCACAGCCGAAGACATCTAAATCAGAGACTGTCGGCAGAAAGCAGAGAATGTCATCTTCAAGCTCTGCTACATCCTCATAATGGGAGAGGTCTGTCTGCATTGCATATACCGTACCTGCTATGGTAACCAACTCGAGGTTGATCTCATAACGGTCTTGGTGAGTCGGCATTGTCGCGTAGGCGGTAGTTCGAGCGTGCTTGCTAAGTTTGCTTGAGCCAAACTACTGAGACACCGAAGATATAGCCATTGCGAACACTGTTATGACAATTAGGCCACAAGAAGGAGGGTGGCTAAGGCCACCCACCTCTTGGAGAGGATCGAGCGACGCGGAGACGGTTGCTGTGTGGGATGACCCCTACTGCCGACTACCTTACTGCCACCAACCATAGGACCACCCATAGGGCGAGGGCGATGGGGGGGGCCTACTGTGCCAGGAAGACCACGCTGCCGACGAGATCCTGGCGGGGGGACAGTCCGGCGAGCTTTATTACTTGGGTCGGAGGCTTCTTGACTGTAGCCCATGTGGTCCCGAAGCGCCTGCTTGTGGTCCGCGAGTTGAAATCTAAAGTTGGGGTTCCCAGTGAGCCATGCACAGAGCTGATCCCATCGTTCTTCGGTATAGAGATGTGAGCCATATTGGTTGTATGGGCGATCTGCCATCCTCGGAGTGAAGGGATATCCATGGTGGTAGTTAGTCGCTGAGGACACCCCCAGGGACTTTGGTCAGCATCAAGCGGGGAGACAGCAGATGCCACCCTGTGCGGGCCATGGCAACCCGTAGCCCGGAGGTCAGCCACTGAGCCACTACAGCACTTTCTGCTTCGATGTTCCCTTGCTCAAAATTGCCGAGCGCCGTTGCTAGTCGGGTATAACCTATGCCGAACCGTCCATATCCCTTGGCAAAGGCATAGTTGGGTTCAGCCGCCGTGTCCTCGTCCTCCGTGGCTTCTTCAGTGCCAACTTCTGGTGGTTCAGCAAGCCCCACTGGCACAGGGAGAGCAAGCCTAGGCGACCGTTCAGCTGACCCAGTAGCATCAGAGGCAGAGTCTTCTTCTGCAGGCAAGTCTGCAGGGGTGTTTGGCAGTTGTCAGGTCTCTCCACAAGGGGACTTCGATGCGCAGCCTCAGCTGCAGAAGGGAGGGAAACGAGAAAGCTTGTCCCAAAGACGGGTCAAGGGCACCACTAAAGTAGGCTCTTTCCGCCCACTTGGAGGACCGGCCTTGTTAGTAAATGGATAGACCACTTGGCCTACTTGGCTAAGTCTCCTAACTTGAGTTATAAGTCTGCTAACCTCAGTTGTAAGTCTGCTAACTAGAGTTATAAGTCAGCCAAGTAGGCCGGCCATTTTAGCGGACTTGGTATGTAATCATGGTCTTTTCTAAGTAGTTATCAAATGCCCTGACTAGGCTGGTGCAGTTAGCTAACTTATAACTCTAGTTAGCAAGCTTATAACTGAGGTTAGCAGACTTATAACTTGAGTTAGCATAGCTAGCTAAGTAGGCCAAGTGGCCTATCCGTTTACTAACAAGGCCGGTCATCCAAGCAGGAAGTATCCGGCATTCGGGGGTACCGGTCGTAAACAATGTCTTTAGTGTGCACTCCCACCACGAGCAAGGGGTTATCCTCAGCATCCTCTTCTTTTGGCCGGTAACCATAGCCCCCCTTCACTTCCGCGGGCGTGAAGCCCTGCCGCTCCATGGCTACAACCAGGTCAGGCAGGATTTGTACTGGCAGGTAGACAAAGAGGTCATTGGTGGGTAGCGTCTGTTCCCCATGCTCCATTCCCCTAACAAAGGACATGATGACAGTGCGCATAAAGGTGAGGGCATCGACATCTTTTTCCTTTGTCATCTGTGATTTTCCTTCCTCTGCTTGTGCTGTTCCTGGACCCTAGTGTCTGTGTTGATTATCAAAGGAACAGCACCTTGCGATGAAAGCGAGGAGACCATACTGCCAGAATCGGGGGTTTGCATAGAGGGCGAGCTGTTTGTGAGTGATGAAGGGACATGCTGGATGCCCACTCTTCACAAAAGCAAAAAGGTTGGATAGGGGAGCAGCAAAGGCTTCACTTATACGGAGAAGATCCCCTATATAGGCCTGGTTGATTTCATCCGGAATGTTAACAAAGGAGGAGCCTCGGAGTGCTTGTTCTGTAACCCTCCTCCAGAGGAATGTACGGACGAGGCGATTAATTTGCTTGCTGGAGATAGCAAGCCTCGCCATCGGCCATTCCCTAGGCAGGTCACTATAGATCTGTAATGCGGGGAGCGGCACACTTTGCCTGGCAGTTTCTCTGGCCGTTCGAGCCGCATTTTGATAGTCGTATAGGGCCTGCATGGCTCTCTGCTCGGATTCCAATTGGAGATCAGTGTCGGCCGTGCCTCCACGCTCTGCATTCTCTTGATCACTGGCAATGTCTATTTCAGTCATCGCACGTGGGCGCTCTTGCGCCGATCCAGGGTAGTCAGGTGGTGTCGTAGGGTTCCTGCAAGCGGGAGCTACCGGATTTTGAGCATTCTGACTGGCCAGGTCTGCCAGTGTGGCCGGTGGTTGCTCATGTTCAGGAATGCTGCCGAGTGGTTGCCTGGATGGTGGAGCAAGTGATTTCCGTAACTTCTTGGACTGAGCTCGCCCGGCACTAGCCTTGGACCCCGGTCTTCGTTTGATTGGGGACTCAGAGGATTGTGATGTGGGGCTGCTACTTGGCAGGTCCACGTCCTGTGGAGGTAGCTCGCTCCCTGCATCATCTTCTGCCTCCAGCATTTCATCTCGCGCGGGACATGCATCAGGAAGGGCCGGACGATTGCTAAGGCAATCACCCTCTTCTTCTGCAGAGGAGGTGCTAGCACTAGCATCATCTGCCATGCGCGCGTCATCTTCCTCCGGTTGCTCTGCGCTCGGGATAGTGGGCGACTCGGAGGAGGAGCTGTGGATTGAGACTGCTTCATTTGCGTCTTCTTCAGCCATTGCAGCATCTGTCACAGCAAGGGAGGTCGGCGATTGCCCCTCTTGCACTTCTTGTTCCTCTTTTTCTGGGTCACGGTCAGAGATAGAGAGGACCTCAGGTGTCAGATTTGGCCGAGGCCAGTAACAGCCATGCTCTACAAGGCCTGGTTTCGGTGGCAGGACAAGGTCGGATTCAGGGGCATCTAGGATTGGCTGCACTCTCCACGCGTCGTAGAAGTACACCCGGTGCAGTGCTTCAAAGGTATAATCCTGCGCACTGCGCTGTTCACGTGTGCTTGGTGTTGGTTGATAGCGTAGGGAGCTTCCTACGCTACATCGTTGCCCTGGGCCAGAGCTGTTGTGGAGAAGTCTCCAACGTCCTGGCTGCTGCCCATCTGTGATGACTAGCCACTCTGGCTCAAGCGAAGCATCAGCTGCGTAACCATAGACAAGGTTATGCAAGACCGTACCACCAGGCAGGTAGGGCCCTTCTAATAGGCTGGTAATTTCCGCTTTGGTCAAGTGCGTGATCGTAGCTAAGACGAGGCGTAAGCGCCTCACCTTACCGTGATGGTGTTCTGCGAGACAGACCGGTAGAGGGCCGAGCCACATTGGATGGGGCAGAAGCGCATGTTGGAAGAATGTCGTGGCTTGCGCAACCTGAGTGGCTCTAAGGTCCAAGGAGCCGAAAATGTTAGGCTCTTTGTTGCTGTCATAGGTATATATTGTTTGGACACCATGCAGGAGGGCTGCTAGGACTTGCAGGGCCCCAGGCATTCCTTGCATGTTCAATGGGCATGCTAGGATGGTAAGGTCAGTGGCTCGGCTGTATGCTACATTCGCTCGTGTGAAGCACTCCTGGTCGTAATCTAGGCGGCGTCCTTCGCCACTGAGGAAGGTTGACACCCCGTGAATGACGATGCAATGCTTGGCCGTGGCGCCTGCCACCTTGACTGCAGTCTCTGCGTTCGCCTTCTTACCGGCAATGGAGAAATAATTGCGTAGGTTCGTGGCCCCTTCCCGGGTGGTTGTAAGGGCCAAGATGTCATCAGTGTCAGAGCCTGCTTTGGTAAGTTGGTCTTCGAGATGTTGATACACTCTTACTGTAGGGTCATTGTTTGGGTTTTGCCGTGCCTGCACATTGGGCGAAGCATGGCACCAGTGGACGAAGCGTAGGCCTGTGGCAATCCATTGATCCTCTCGAATGGAGGTGGTACCTATTTGCCAAGTATCTCCCATTCGGCTGCACAACATGGGATACTGAATTCCTATTAACGGCTCATACACTTCTTGGGCAACTCTTGCACTCGTTGGCAACATCAAGCTCCAGCAGTGTGGGCTCGCAACTCCCGATCTCTCAGCCGCAGTTTGCGCCTGTCGGAAGTCAAGCGGGCTGTCTGGGCTGGTAGCTGCATATCCTAGACCCACCAGCAGTCCTTCCGGGAGATCCAGGTCCACTCTGGAGAGGTCTTTGTAGGTGGACTGTAACTGGCAAGCGAACGAGGACGTGGCTTGGACCTTCTCCGGGCGAAACCAGCTACTCTTCAAGGGCCTGTGGCCCACTACTTTGGCAGTTTCTTCTAGGTCACTAAGGCCAAGCCTCGGCCGTGTCGGAGGAGCATGTGAAAGACCCCTGGTATTTCATGCGGCATGTACCAGGTAGTGGGGGCTCGTAGCCCAATGGGAGCCTTGAGTAGGAGCGTGCGATGGGCTCTCTGTCCATCGGCTACTCCACCAGGGCTCTGTTTGGGATCACCAAGCAGCAGTCGAAAGAAGGGTTGTCGGGGGACTGTTGGCGCAAAGGCAGATTTGAGGTCCATGTCCTGCTGCGCCTCTTCGCTAATGAGCAGGTCCACATTCTCCATATGGGCGTTGAGTGTGGAGTGGGTCTGTCCTTTTTGGTCCCAAACAAGCCCAGTAGTGACAATCACCACGTGGCAGCCGGGGATGTATGATGCCGCATCGCTTGCACGCAAGTCATAGTCCGTGCACGCTGTGTTAGTTTCTGCCTCTTCCCTGCTTACTGGTCGAATGAAATATCTTTGGTGGTCCGGCTCTAAGTCAAAAGCTGTGAGCAACTGAGCAACTTAGTGATTGCCCGACCCGCTGGATTCTCTTTATGCACCACTGCAATCTTAAGGTGAGTGGTGAGGGCCAGCCAGGCAAGGAGAAAGGTCAGGGATCTGGTCTTGCCCGCTCCAAAGACACCTGCTACTGCCAAGGTAGATCTGCCAGCTCGAAGGGCCAGCGCAAGACTGGCGGCCATCGAAACGATGTGCCCATTATCTTGCCGGGCGGCAGTTCCTAGGGCAACAGCAAAGCTGGCTGCTTGGGGACAGTGTTGCATTGTATTGCCGGAGGTCAGCAGCTGGAAGAGGGCATGCAAGCTCTGCAAAAGGACTACCGTGCATTCTAGTTGATACGGAATGGGCACTTGGCCAGGAATACCCAGCACTGTGGGTTTGTGCTCTGCCGCTAAGCTGGCCATTTGCAAAAGGTGATCAGCAGTGACCGTATCTCCTGCTTCCGCGATGGCCAACACTCGGAGCTTAGTTGCTCTAGGTTCTAGCACGCATAGGCTAGGTGGGAAAGCCCATGGCGCTGGGCACGCTAGTCCGGTTTCGGTTGGCGTGGGCAGCGGCGCGAAATCTTCCGGGAACGGTACTAAGGCAACATCCCAGCGCCGAGGGCTGCTCAGCCGACGAAGTTTCTCACTTGGCGATTCGTCCCCTTTTCGTTTCCGAGAGGGAGACACAAAGGCAAGCAAAAGCGCCAAGACTGAGTAGCACGCGCCGTGCTCCTCCAGAACGATTCGATAGGCCTTCCCAGCCTGCGAGCCCATATGCACCGTACTTGAGGGGCTGCTGGCTAGTTGTTCGAAATTACAGCTTTGGAAGTGCGCTGGGCAAAAGATAGCCGTTTGCGACCCCGAAGGAAAAGCTATGCGATATTCATGCATGCCCTGCAATCCGGTAGCTGTGGGTGTGACATCCACAACTAGGCCAAACTTTCGAACAGTGGGACTACTCCACAGTTCTTGTCTTGTGGTGGCTTCATCGACAAAGGTGAGCTGCGGAAGAAAGAGGGCTAGAATGACAAAGACTTCTCGGAACGGGATCGGTGCCAATAGGTCTCGAGCCATCTCCGTCAGCCATTGAGCACATGCACTTTGATTACCTTTGCCAACACGGAAGTTTTTGAGCAGCAGCGCCTGCGCTTCTTCCATGGAGGCAATTGGCTGTCCGGCCACACAGCTTTGTAGTAGCACCAGCAATTCCTGGTCGGGACGGTGGAGGTTGGACACCAACAAGCTGATAGCTCCTTCCCAATCATCGCTTGTCATGGCCGTTTCAAATCGAATCCAGGAGGCTAGGCGCATCGGAGCGGCGATTCGATCGCGGCGAGGAACAACATCCGGGTGCGTGAGCTTCAGCGTGGTGAGACTCACTTTGCCCGTATAGGGAGTTGGCACTGGAGCCAGTGCCAATAACAGTGCTTGTGCTTACCCATCCATCTTGCAGAGTCTGTTACATACGTGATGTGCAGGGATCGTTGCAACATGTCGAGCTCGTTCTCTGTCGGCTTCCAGTCACACAGGCAATCCTCAGCAGCATGGACAAGATAGTAGTTGCGCCTGTCAGGTTCTGCAGTGGCTACGAGTGCTGCTAAGACACTCTTCGGCATCGCAATGGCGCCTAGGCGCGCTGTGATCTGACTGGCTGGCCAGAGGCAACGAATTGCTAAGGCAATCACTGCTCCAGTGTAGCTGCCTGCACTAAAACCATTTACTGTAAAATGGGGGGGATCTGCTTGTTCAGCCGGCCGCAGACACCCAAGCGCTGGCAAGTAGGCAAGAAGTCGCAGTGGCTGTAGCGAAAGGAGCTTCCACCAAAGACCACTGAGAAAGGCCTGGTGCGGCAGCCGTCGATGAGCAGGGAGCAGCCTAGCTGCTTGCAGCACATGCTG